>CM060958.1:101183104-101345604 GCA_030765055.1 Mantis religiosa
TCACTTAGTAATTTGTTCTTATAGAGGTGGTGGTTGATTCTACTTATGAGTAGCTTCTCTAGGACTTTCCCTCCTACGTTTAATAGGCTTATAGGTCTGAACTTGGACGGATCTAAGAGCTTCTCTTTTCCTGGTTTGGTGATTGGTATTATTCTGGCCTTTTTCCATTTCTTTGGGAAATATCCATTTTCCAAACATCCATTGTATATAGATGTTACTGTTTGAGGGAGGCAGTCGATTGTCCACATCAGTACTTTGCTGGTTATTCCATCTTCTCCCGGAGTTTTCTTATGGTCTATATTTTTGATAGTTGATTTAATTTCTTCTTCCGTAAATTTTCTATCATCTGCTGTATTCACTGGTTCTTCTATTTCTTGCTTTATTTGTTTGTGGTGTTCTGTATCTTTCAGTTCATTGTCTTTTTGGATGATATAGTTGAGTGTATACTCCAATGTTTCTTTTAAGTCTCTTGTATACTTTCCTTCCTTGTTTATGAGAGTTGTTATCATTTGGCTGTCTTTTGTTTTTCCTGAGGCAGTCTTGTACACTATATTCCAGGGATTTGAGGTGGTGTTGTTGCAGTATTCTTTCCACGATAGGATCTTTGAGTTTTTTAGTTTTGTTTGGTATTTACTTTTCTCTTCGAAGTAGAGTTTTTGCCGCTGTTCTCGGAGATCATTGTTGTTTTGTGTTCTCTGGTATTTTCTTCTGAAAGCATTCACCCTCTTCCTCATAATTGTAAGGTCGTCATTCCACCATGGAACTGTTTTATGTTTTAGGTTGGCTGTTTTAGTGAATGTATTGCTAACTTTGAAGGCCTTCATGCATGCTATCATTTGGGCTGCGCTGTATTTATTTATTACCCCCTCTATGTTCACTGAGTTTTGTATTTGTCTGGATAGTTGGTTGTCTATATCTTCAATGTTAATTTCTTTTTCTGTTCCGCAGAACTGTTTTGCTATCTCATACAGTAGTGTTTCTTGATACTTTTTGCGGTCTTCTTCCTTAGTTATATATTTTATGCCTGTGTATTGACTGTTTAGTTTTTCTTTGTTCCACTCATTTTGCCCTATTAAGAACTGCAATAATCTATGATCGGAGCAACTCTCTTCTTCACTTATCTTCCAATTCTTTATTTGTCTAAGGAGATTGTTATTGCTTATAGTCAGGTCCACATTACTTTTCCCTCGACTACTTTGGAAGGTGGTTAATTCACTGTCTTCATTATGTATGTACAATTGTTTTTTATTAAAAATTCTTCCATTTCCTTTCCCCTTTCATTGGTGATTTTGTCATGCCATGTAGCGGATCTGGAGTTGCTATCCATTGTAATAAGTAGACCATTTCCAGAGGTGTATTGTAATATTTTGTTGATTTTTCTCAGGTCGTTTTCTAGTTTACCTTGACTGTCCAGGTACATGTTTGCCGAATAGAATTTTGTATTTCTGTAGATAATTTCTACGACTACTGTATCTTTGTCTGTTAATTCTGTTATGAGTATGACGTCCATATGTGTATTTGTTACCACCGTTGCTGCTCTACTTCTTCCCTCGTTTGCCGCATATATTTTGTATCTCTTTGTGATACCCAATGTCCTGTTGTTTATTATTCTCGGCTCTTGTATGAATATTATGTCAATGCCATCTCTTTCTATTAGGTTCATGAGATTGTCAGTTGCTGCTATTGAATGTTGCAAGTTTATCTGTAGACAGCTGATCTGTTCTCTAAAGTTTGTGTTCTTAAACCCTATTAACTTATTGGTGTTAGATTGTGTTTCCATGTTAATAGTCTGTATTTTGGATTTGCTTCTTAATTGCTGCTTGTAGGCTTGAGCAGTTCCTGTCTAACGAAGTATGATTTACGCAAATTGTGTTCCTAGGGTTGTATTTGTTATATGTTGTGCAGTTTATGCATCTGTATTCTTTTTGTGTTGCCTTGCATTCTTTTAAGCTGTGGGCGCCTGCACATAGGGGGCAAGTTTCTTCTCCCTTACAGTCTGTGTGCTTGTGGTTGTATTTACTACATTTGAAGCAGCGACTGACTCGCAAATAGTCTTCTACATTGCATATCGTCCAACCTATTTTCATTCTGCAGTTAATTATTAGTCTTCTAGTGTATGAATTTACTTCTACCACTAAGTTTCTATTTTGCCTTCTTGTGTGGAATATAAATTTTGGGATGATTGTTACCTCCCCTGATTGCAACTCCGGATTTTGTTCTTTTAATACATTGGTAGCATTCTCTATTGTTATTTCCTGGGGTATGTTGTAAATCACCAATCTTGGCTTTCTTAGTTCAGGCGACTTGGTTTCCAGTTCAACCCCGCATTTTTCTGCTATACTAGCGCTTATTTTATCTGCTTCTTGTTTGCTACAAGTTTCTAATAATACTCTACCATCCTTTAGTGATTTAAGTGAGCTTATGCCTACTTTCATCTCTATTGGGTTTAACTTTGACTTGAGAATGCTCTTAATTGTTTCTGGAGGATGGTTTGTTTTAGTTTTGACAATTACTTTGAATTTACTATCGATTTTTCTGTTCGCTAACACATCCGCGTAGGAGTGTGTATCCCTATCGCCAGGTAGAACCCTTTGCGCCTGTCTTCTCTCACCGCGAGTAGATGGCACCACCTCTACCTCCGTGCGTATATCTGCTTGTTCCCGCATGGATTTCACTTCCCCTAATAGATCACTATTTTCGCGTTTTAATTCTTCTACCTTCTTATTTAGATCATAGAAAAGCTTTCTAAGTGTACTTACTGATTCAAGGATCGTTGTCTTCAACTCCCTTCTTAGGTGTTTGCTTTCTCCCGTTGCACTGACAATATTTTCAAGAGCACCTTCTAGTTCATGACTTTCTTGCGACGCCATCTTATATTATTATTATTATTATTATTATTATTATCATCATCATCATTATTATTATTATTATTATTATTATTATTATTATTATTATTATTATTATTATTATTATTATTATTAAATTACTTTACTGGCCTTATATCTCTTAAAAAGAAGAAACTATAATTTGTATTTATTGTTTTAATATTTCTTTCCACAATACATTTTTTAACTCATTTATAACCTACATATAATTGTAATGACTACATTGGTAGACTTTTGCTTTGAAACATATTCCCTGTCAGCAATGGTGTTAATTTGTATAACAATGTCACTGTATTTCTGATTTTTCTTTGCAGCTTATATGTTAAATCACACACATTCATATTTTATTCATACTCCTTGACTTTGGGGAGGATATGGAATAATCTTAATAGAAAAGAATTTCCACTTCCAATCTGGGAATCAAACCCAGGACTCATTACACTATAGGATCCTTGCTGCTTCTTTCTGTCACACATGCTAAAGTTCTTTCCAGGTAAGAATGCAAGTTAAATCAAAGAACATCACTTCCTAGGCTACACAGATTTCTAATCCATATTTTACACTACACAACATAAAATATAAACAAAAACTGTGCAAGTTATGTTCCACAGCCACAGCCAGTTCGAACCGCCACCAGAGGAGACCGATGACAAAATATTGCCAGCTACACCAATGAGAACAAGTCGATATCCGGCTGAAGATAGAGGGAAGGTCTCAGAAACCGGTTCCGGGAAAATTTAAAAGTGAGTGTTGTTTTGTGTTATTAATCGACTCCCAATTAATTTAATTTATACAACACTGTTTTCAACACTTCCATGAAAGGTACCCATAAAGGTTTGTTTTTTAATTGTACACCTCCAAACCTCGATAAACACCCAAGGGCACATCTGCACATTCACACCAAATAATATTGGTTTACTTGCAAACTTCTTTTTCGCAACACACTAGACATTTTCAAAATGGTTGCGACTTTTTTGGTTGTGGGTGGTATACTTTTAGGAAAGTGTTTTCTCTCAAGTATGAGGTGTGATGTCGTGGTGAATTTCTTACACCCAGTATAAAGAGGCCTCTGAGTATTATAATACTCAATTAGGTTACGAGCTATTTATACGCACAAGTACAGGTAGGTGAATGTCTTGCATGAATTTACAGCTCTGAAAATTACTAAACAATTGTGCATGGTTACATCCAGTGGTATAAAAATACTTTTTTTACCATTTAACTGTTTTTCGTAAAGAGGGATAGCTAGTAATAGCTGATCCATATCACCCATATTTGACCCGCCACTTCCCCCAAAAAATGGAGTAGTTAACATGCCATCTGTAGACCAGTACATGTCACTGCTACCTATATCCTAAACATCTTCATAATCGCACAACAAATATTCCAGATTTTCTACAGTAATATCAGAAGCCTGTATAAATCATATGCAAGGTAATTTATTTGCTACATTATGGGGATAAGCCATGGTTAACATTAAAATTTAACAATTTGAAATGTGCCGTTCAGTTAGCTCTTGATAGCTATAAGAAATCACTCTGAACACAGAGAGTATAAATAACTAAAATACTTAGCGAAAACAGCTGCATAAGGCTACCAGAAACTTTGGTTGAGAAACACTGTAATAACAGATGCTGACAGGGAGTTTTCTTTCCAGTGTAATGCAACATATACTCGTATGACTATCGCTTGGTATAGCATAAACTAAACTTGAACCGGAGAAGTCACTTGCGCAGCTATACATACATTGGTTCGTATACACACAAAACAAAATAATTCAAATATTAGGCGCGTTCGGCACAAAGAATGGCTTTTGCTACAGTGAAACAAAGAAGTGAAATTTGAACGATTTATTACTGTAGTCTCCACTTTTTTGTTACTGTAGATGTATACTGCCTTTAATGGATTTTAAACCAGTTTTTGTTTCGTTTAAATAACTTAATAAATACCGAAGATATGGAATTGTATTTATGATGCATTTTTACAGCATTTAACAATTTAAATGTCTTGTTCTGTTTATTGGGTATCCGTTTCCGGCCCCTGAAGAGTTTAAATGGCCATCGGTGAAGCGGTTAAAATATGGCATAACATTATGGGGTAACTCGCCACATTGTAAATAATTATTTATAATGCAAAAATGGATTCTAAGAATACTTGGAGGAGTTAAATCAACATCTACGTGCAGACCATTATTTAAAAAATTTAAAATCTTACCTCTCCCATATATTTTCATTTTTGAAATTTTAAAATGTACAAAGACAAATTTAATGAAAGGAAATGGCCACTGTACCTTTAATGACACTGTTCATAATCATAATACTAGACAGAGAATGGATATTCATGTGAATAGAAGTAACAGAAGAGCTCATCAAAACAGTGTAATAAACCTAGAGATCACTTTTTTTTAATAAACTGCCTATAGCCAATAAAACCACTTGCAATTTTTCAGCATTTAAAAAGTCAGTTTTGGCATACTTGCTAGACCACTGTTTTTATTCTGTTAGTGAATTTATGGAAAGTTTATAATATTGTTACATTTCTGAATTAATTGTGTATATTATAAAATTGTTGAGATATCTCTATAAAACATTTTGTACAAACACTGACTTGTCCTTATTGGATGTGACTTGTTAATTTACAAGTATAGTTAATTGCACTGTAAATTCACAATTTGACGTGTCTTATATCATAGTACTCATGTACAATGTATGATTTACAAGATGAATAAATTATCTATCTAGTTTGATGCTGGATGGTTCCCCAGGAATTTTGAGGCGACCTCTCTGAAGGATTCCCAAACATCATGTTCTTTTCTTGTCAGAAGTCCATCGAAATGTTGATCAGAGAAGAGTTCTCTGAATCTATGGTCCAATAAAAATTCCTTCTTTAATTTTAACTGTACTTATTCTTGGAAATTTTGAAAGTAAATAGCTAAATGCTAGTCCATCACGATCCAAAGCTTTCAAAACATTTTTAATCAGTTCCAGTTTGATGTGTAATGGAGGGAGCAAAATTTTTTTAGGTTCAATCAATGGCTGCTGCTTTATGTTCATTATTCTTGGTTCCAAAGTTTGTTGAAGAGGTCAATCCTTCCTTTTTAATGCCAAATCTTAGCCTGGCTGTCCCATTCGCATAAGAAACAACAAAATTTCATAAATCCTAGACGTAAACCAAAAAGAATCACAACCATCTTTAAATTACAACGTATTTACCACTTAGATCTGTAACAATTTATGTAATTCAAAGTATCTCTCATAGTTCCATTGGTCTCCTTCATATAGACTGCATAGTGAATTGGAACTGAAGACAAAGTGTTTCCATTGTGCAGTAGTAGAGCTTTAAGGTTCAGCGTGAAAGCATCTAAAAATAGCTCCCATTGTTCTGGTGGCTGTTGGATATTTATGGCTTCCATTAAGGCTTGCACATCATTACAAAATATATTATTTATTTTGGAAAATTGTTCCAAAGGTCTCTGCCATATTCTAAAAGCATACACCTTCACATTTTCTGACAGATAATTCTATTGTCTTAGTTGAGATGCCAGCAGCTCTGCTTTAGTCTTTGAAAGTTCCAGATCTCAGAAATGATCATTTAACTCATTTTGAGTCATTCTGTGTAAGTGGGATCGAGCTTGAATGTTGAAATCAGGATCGTGGGATGTTGATGCTCCATGTGTATCTTCAGCTGTGCTGGATTTAGATTCGTTATCAAAATCAATGGTACAGGACTCAGGTGAATATGAAATAGGGAATTCATTGGAGTAGGGCACTGGACGAATAGCTGAAGGTATATCTGGGTAATTCACAGTCAACCTTTTCTTCTCTGAAATGACTTCACAGGTGGTACCATGCAGAAATAACAATCATTTACATATATCAAGATTTACAACACACCACTGGATCAAGCTTTAGTCGCATAAGAGCCGAAGATGCAAACAATGATTTGCGAAACATGTCCTCAAAATAGGTACGTAAGTAAAGCAGATGTGTAATAAATACAACTCATCTATAAATTAATAATCATTTACATGGTTAATTTATTCCCTCCAAATCATGGCTACAGCAAAGGGGTATTGATCTCTTTTTTCCTTCTAACCATTTACAGAGAGTTGCAGAACAGGCACTGTAACAAATATGGGGGTGCAACTTTTATCTTGCTCCCCTATGTCGCATCCAAAATATAGATGGTATCTCAGAAACTATTTGTAGTTGGTTTATTAATCCTCGTCACTTACTTGTTTTAATAAAAGTCCAAATCCTACCTTATTTGTATCCATTTTCCTTTTGTTTGTTCCACACTTAACCTCAAATTGTTTATTCCTCAAGACTTGTTGGCCTATTAGATATGTGTTTGGAGGAAGTTAGTAACAGTGACGTCAAAATTAATCTCAGAAACTATTTGTAGTTGGTTTATTAATAGTTTCTACAAATAGTTTCTGAGATTAATTTTGACGTCACTGTTACTAAATTCCTCCAAACACATATATAGATGGTATGCTTTCTTTATTACTAGATTTATATTTCCCTTCTGGATTGTAAAAGTCGCTTTCCCACAAATATAACAAACATTATCAGCACTATACAAATATAACTATTTGTAACAAAAAGTTCATTTATCTTAAGAAAAATGATGTCAATTTTTCTTATTAGTTGAAATCGATTTCATGAACCCTTGTTTGCATTCTAACTCAAAAATTTACTTCACAATACAGAAAAAAATAAGTCTCAATTAGCAAAGTCCCATGTCTGACTGAAACAAAAGTCTTTTACAAGCAAACACAAACTTCAAAGTCATAAATCTATCTCCACCTCCCTATGTAAGGAGTTTGCTGTAACCTTGACAGAGAAACCACTAATGCTTACTTCTGAAAAGAGTAATCCCACACACATGCTATACAATGAAAGCAGACCACTATGACCATTTTTACTGTCATATTTATCATTAGCAGTACAAAATTAGTCAGAAATAGCTTATTTTGTTTCCATAACTTTTTGGCTATTGTCCAGTGTAATGAAGCATCTAAAACAGTGTAGCATGGAATCAAATTTGTTAAAAATTTGGTCAACCTGTAAAACACTTTTGCTTCATTTACTTGCAAAATTATGGCAGAACATATTGCAAAGGAGCATCTTCATCATCAGCTGAATGGTCAATTTGTTTTAACACTATAAGGACCGCACCCATCATTTTGGCAGATGCACTGCTTTAGAAGACTTATGTCTTGCTTATATTTTTTCTACATTTCTCATGTTCTACGACTTTTAATAAATACTTATGACAAACACGTCTACAAAGAATTAAGCATTTTGGACCTTTCTAAAAACTGGTACAAACAACTACTAGAAGGACCGCCATACGTCATTTTGACAGGTACGGAATTGCAAACAATAGCCTTCGGATCTGTCCACATCTGTTGTTGTTTTCCTTTCTGATTGGTTTATAGCACTCTGCAGACCCTTTGTTGATGAGTAAGAAAGCTTTATTGCCCAATTTGTGCTTCCACTTATGTATTTACAAGGTGTTGGAGCAAAAAACTTTCCGTTGAAATTTTTATGGTCAAATACCCGGGGACCACCATTTTTCAGGAACACAATGAGCAGAAACAAATTCGCTGAAATTTTGTGGTTTATGCGATTTGATAACAAGGACACACGTTCTCATAGACTAAGTACAGATCGCTTTGCAGCTGCTACTCCTGTCTGGAATTCTTTTATTGCCAATTCCTTGCAGTGTTACATTCCAAGTGAAAATATCACTGTGGATGAGCAACTGTTTGCTTGAAAGGCTAGATGCTCTTTCATTCAATATATGAGCAATAAACCGGACAAATTTGGAATAAAGTTTTGGCTTGCAGTTAATGCAAATTCAAAGTACCTGGTGAATGGTTTTCCTTACCTGGGCAAAGACGAGCAGCGCCCTACAGGTGTTCCTCTTGCAGAGCATGTTGTGATGTGTCTTATACAGTCCTTTGTTTTTCAAGGGAGAAATATTACATGTGACAATTTTTCCACAGAAAGTTTGAAGCGTAAAAGTACAAGCATTGTAGGCACAGTAAAGAAATGTAGAAGAGAAATCCCTCAATCAACAAAATGTGCTACGGCACCTTTGCATACAACTGTACTTTATAAGTCAGGTGACATAACTCTGACATGCTATTAGGGGAAAAAGAACAAAAATGTGCTTCTTTTGAGTTCAATGCATGACACAGTTACTATAAATAAACAACATCCTAAATAGCTACCAGAATCAGCGGCGTACTACAATAACACCAAGTACGGCATTGACACCATCGAACAAATGGCTCGACTGTACACAGTGAAATATGGATGCAGAAGGTAGCCTTTGCATTTTTTTTCAATGTGCTGGCCTTGGCAGCTATTAATGCATGGGTACTCTTCCAACAGGGGAAAAAATAAGCAGATGTCAGTTCATATACAGCTTAGCAGACGAGTTGCCTTCCACAAGGGTACAAAATCCACTTCACAGTACCTCAGCAGAGCAACATTTGGAGGACTTGCCAAATTGGCGGATGCAGAGGGAAGAATAGGAGCAAGCATTTATGTAACAAGTGCAGCAAGTATGTTTATGGACGATGTTTAGGCAACGCTGAATACACGTGTGTTAGCTGCTACGATGCTGCAGGGGGCTTTCAATGAGCGAAATCAGGTTTATATGTTTTTTTTCTACTATATACTGTGGTATTCAAAATTTTATGTGTTTGCTAAGGGAACTTATCCATTTCACATTTGACTATCATATATATTTGGATTAATTTTTAGGCTTAAAATGTTCATTTTACCATGTAACTCATTAGACAAAAGTAAAATTATATACTGGCAAACTGTATAAATAATATTAAATAAACTGGTATGCATTCAAATTTTTTTACTATTTTAAAAAGGGCAAATAAAACTGCACCCGTCAAAATGACGGGTCGGTCCTTTAGTGTTAATCTGGTATCTGCAAAAGTCAGTCAACTGATCAGCTGATGATCGTAATGAAGGACTGACAAACAGATAAGTTCTGGCCTCTCACAGGACTCTATACTAATTAGTGCAGTACATTCAATCTGACATCTACAATGTGGTACAATAGAGTTTAATGTTTGTCATCTCCATGACAAAAATTGTTATACCTTCACAATTTTTTCTTACCATCAAATCCCATATGTGCTAATAGAGTTGCCACTGATTTTCTCAATATCCACTTGGCGCAGCTGGCATTCAGTCGTGGTGGAGGATCACCTTTACCTTCAGAAAAGTCACTAAAAATATAATGGAACACAAATTCTTTTTGTAAGCATTTTCTTTTAAATTTGTTTTTCTAATTTTAATTATCTGCATTGACCAAGATGCCATACCTGAAAGTCTTCTCCATATATCTGAATGGATATGTAAGAACATGTTTATCAGTCTTTTCTGGTAGTTGTGGGAGTACCGGAACTGGAGAAAAAGTTCGCTGCAAAATTAAGTGAAAAATTTGTATTATAGGTTACCAAATTTGTAAAATCTAACAGTGAAAATTGAAACATTTATTTAAAATACATGGGTTGAATGTAAGGTTTTAAATGTGACCTGAAAAGTCTTGGCTTAAAACACATTCACCCACATGATTGAAAAGTATTTAATTTTATATGATGCTGAATTTCCACTTTTATTTATATACATTAAGTTGAGCAAATATCAATTCATGGCACACATACATTTGACAACATTCATGAGAGAATGACACCAATAAGCAATCAAGTTAATGGAATTATTGCAATCACCATATAACCTTGCTCAGCACCAAAACATGAGTGAAATTGTTGGAGAACTATGTTGCAACTTTCCGCATGGAGGGGAACAAGAGAGTAAAATGCTATTTGGCCCCTGGCACAATCAAAGGTAATATTTGATTTACTATTGCACATGACTCAATAAATCATCTTTTTCTCACTGTTAATGAACAAAAACTTTTACAAGGTGCATTCAACTTATAACACCTCCTACCTCTTTATTTCAGGACTGGGACCAGATAGAAACTTCTGGTTCTTTTTAAAATGCACATGGACCCTTTGCGAATGCATGACAGAGATGGCAACACTGTACAGTGCATAGAACTTTAGTGGCAGCAACGAGAGTTAGGACTGTTTATGATACTTAAAATGGTGGCATTTTCATTGCAAGAACAGCGTGTAATGATTTGTTTTCTCCATTTTCGTGGTGTGGCACCTACTGAAATTCATCGCCAGTTGAGTGAGGCATGTGGTGATGGTACCATGGATGTGTCTAATGTGCGTGGTTGTGACAGTTCAATGAAAGCAGAACATTGTGTGACAACAAACCAAGACAGTCATGGCCTCACACCAGCCGGTCTGACAACATGATCCAGTGAGTAGAGAACATTGTTTTGAAGGATCCCCGATTGAGCATTACAGACATCGCCTCCAAAATTGGCATTTCTGTGGGACCTGTGCACACAATCCTGCATGAAGATCTGAAAATGCAAAAAGTGTTCTGCCTTCAAAAATGCAAAAAGTGTTCTGCCTTCACTGAACTGTTGCACCCAGGAATGCACATTGGACACATCCATGTTACCATCACCACATGCCTCACTCAACTAGCGATGAATCTCAATAGGTGTCACACCAAGAAAATGCAGAAAACAAATGATTACACACGTTCTTGCAATGAAAACGGCACCATTTTAAGTATCAAAAACAGCCGTAACACTCATCACTACCACTACAGTTCTATGCACTGTACAGTGCTGCCATCTCTGTCACGAATCCACAAAGAGTCCACGTGTATTTTAAAAAATACCAGAAGCTCCTATCTGATCCCAGTCCTGAAAAAAAAAGTTGGAGGTGTTATAACTTGAATGCACCTTGTATTAAGTTAATGTTTATACTGCAATACTACTGATGCTATTATCAAATGTTTGTAGTTGAGATACCATTTTACGAACTTGATTACATTTATTTAGCCTTGTACAGGCACTGCATACTTTTTAATTTAGTTTGAATACTTAATTGATCCCTTTCCTTTTTACTTCAGTCTGTGATATGTTTGATAGGGGTTACACTGTTAATGTAACGGAGCAACAGGCTGGCTTCAGAGCAAGATACAGCACTATAGACCATCTACTAACAATAAATATAATCATTGAGAAGTCACAAGAATTTAACTTAAGTATATACTTTGCTCTCATTGATTATAGAAAAGCATTCAATTCATTGGAATATAACAGTATCATGAGGGCAATGAAAGCAATAGCCATCACACAAAACTTATAAGGCTGACAGGCAAGATTTACATGAGAAGCAGCACATAAGTGAGGACCAAAATTGACGGGGACTTAATCAGAATGAAAAGGGGAGTCAGACAGGGAGACACTCTATCTCCAAAATTATACACCTGCACCCTGCTAGTGTTCAGTAAACTAGACTGGATAGGGAAAAAAGATAAATATCAATGGGAAAAGGCTGACCAATTTGAGATACGCAGATAACATTGTGTTGTTCTCCAACACTGCAGCAGAGCTAAAAGATATATTAATAGAGCTCAAAACAAGAAGCACAGAAGTAGGTTTACAATGATTCCCTCAAAGATCAACCTAATACTCCTATAATATAGGATGATAATACCTATATAAATATAATACTATAATACCTATAATACCTAAAACTCTATGGAGATACCAATTATAATTGGATAGTTGATAGGAAAGTGCAGGGAATAATTTACCTAGGACAATCAATCAGTTTAACTGAAAATAAGAACAGAAATAAAAATGAGAATAAGACTAGCCTGGAATAAATTGTAGTGCATGAAATTTACTCTACTAGATACACATATCCAAGTCAACACAAGATTGGACATCCTGCAAGCCTGTGTCATTCCAGTTCTCCTATATGGAAGCCAAACCTGGACATTCACCAAATCACAGATCCAGACGATACAAGTGAGTCACAGAAAAATGTTGTTGTTTTCAAATGCTAGGCTTTGGCAATGAAGCCTTTAGCTCTCTTGCTCTCCAATATTTCTGTGTAGTGGGTCCGGCAGGTAGGGTTTCACAGGTTAAAAGATGTTCTTCAGTCATTTCCTCTTCTTTGTTGCACAGAGGACAATTTGGACTTGTATAAATTCCTATTCTGTGTAAGTGTTTGGCCAAATAATTATGTTCCATAAGTAATCTAAAATTTGCTACTGCAGCTTTACATGGGATTTCTGGAATAATTTCTGGATTGTTAATTAAAATGTTCCATTTTTTATCTTTGGCTTTGTTAGATATTGATTGGTTTTGTTTGTTTTTATATTTGCTTTTGATTAATCTTTTTATGGATGTAAAGGGTAAGTTTTTACTTTTGTTCTGAATTAAATTTGCACATTTTTTTGGCAAGAAAATCAGCTGATTCATTTCCAGCAATTCCACAATGTGCAGGTATCCACTGTAATATAATTCTTTTCTGTAGTTTTAGAACTTGTTGGATCATTTTGTGACATACTTTAATTTGGATTGACCTCATTTTATATGCACTTATTACACATAATGCTGCTTTAGAATCAAAAAGTATGATAACATTTTTTAATTTATTTATTCTGTATAGAAGGTGTTCGGAGTGAAATATGCATAGCCGTTACTTCTGCATCAACATTTGTTGTGTGGTATCCTGCTGGTTGATAGAATGAGAACAATGCATAGTTAATTCCTGCTCCTGAGTTGTTGTCCAAGTTAGATCCATCTGTGTAGATATGTAAACATTCTTAAGGTGGGTATCTATTGTTCACAGTTTCTAATGCTAGTGCTTTTAGTACAGGTTTGGAAGTTTCAGATTTTGTAACTATTTGTTCTAAATCTAATTGAATATTAATCGGCTCAAAAGTCAGTGGGTTTTCTTTGATTAAAATGTTTTCTTTAGAATTAGGAAGATTCAGATCTGTTTTTAATTCCATAACTTTGTGTAGGAAACTTGTTTGTGTTTTCATCTTGATTGGTTGTAGTAATCTTTCCTCCCATTTTGTTGTTTTTAACCCCAACATTTTTTCATGTTGTATTAGTGCCTGCTCTTCTAAAGTTAGATGTATTGGATAGTTCCGAGTTAAGGCTTGCATTGCCGTGATTGGAGTTGATTTTGCTGCACCGGTTATTAGTCGTAGGGCCTGATTTTGGCATACTTCTATGTGATTTATGTTAGAACTGCTGTAATTATTACCTCTGCATTATAAAGAAGTATTGGCTTGATGAATGTTTTGTATGTAGTGTTCAGTGTCTGCCGATTACTGTCCCATTTGACTCCAGCTAATCTTTTCAAAATTGAAATTTTCTTTGTTGATTTGTTTACTATTGCTTCAATATGATGTCTCCAAGATAATTTTGAATCAAAAATTGTTCCTAAATATTTTGTTTTATATGTTTGTTTTAGGTTTGTTTTCTTGAACTGCAGATTTAGTTTAGGGATTTTCTTTTTTAAGCTAAATATTTGGAATGTTGTTTTATCAGTATTTATTTTCATCAAATTGTTGTCAGTCCACTTCCAATAGTATCAGAGCTGTTTCCATTGAAGTTTTGGATTTCTCTATTTGTGGGGAAGATATCCACATGATCATGTCATCTGCATGTCTTTATTTCTGTGTTTGATACAGCCGTGGGAAGATCAATGATGTGTGTTGAACAAGGTTGTACTCAGTACTGAACTTTGTGGTAGGCCCATTTTTATTTGTCAGAATTTTGATGTACTGTCATTGTATTTTGTAGCACAGAAACGTTGAGAGAGAAATTGAGTCATCCAATTTATCATGTTATCTTGAATGCGTAGTTTTGAAAGTTTCTCAAGAAGTTTATGCCTCCATACTGAATCGTATGCTTTTTCAAAATCAATGAAAACTGATAGCGTATCTTTATTTTTGTTGAAAGATTCTTTGACATCTTGGGATAGTTGAATTGTATTTGCTTTAGTAGATAAGTCAGAAACCTCAGAAACAGGATGATGAACAAAGAGCTGAGACAGAGGACATGATCACCATGGCAAAGAGGACCAAATGGAGCTGGGGGAGGCCACGTGGCCAGAATGCACCAGGATAGATGAACCTACCCAGCAGATGGACCTAAGGGACCCAAGACGAGGATGCCCACAGCAGAAATAGTCGCAAAAATGTAATACAGTGATGGGTGTGCAATGGGTAAGAACGGCAGGAGACAACATAAAGTGAAAGAACTATGGTACAGGATAAAAATATAGGTGATCGATAGTGCAGTGAAAAAGAATGGAACAAAAGTGTGTGGGGTAATATTATCAGGGTAAAGTGAAAGTAGGCACAGACACAAAGGGAAATTTAACTCACAGAGACTAGGTCATCCTGCGAGAACCACATACATTGAGCTAACCCTACCATACGTGGTAGGAGGCTTTTGCCTGAAAGGAATCCTACAGACTTACTTATTTGTTTATATATTTATTTACATGTTTAATGCTGCTGAAAGGAGAAAGAAATAACACTATAAAAGAATATAAAATACAACAGAAATAACAGCACTGTTATTAATTTTTAAATGAGTCGTATTTATTACACAT
Organism: Mantis religiosa; assembly: GCA_030765055.1. Taxonomy (NCBI): domain Eukaryota; kingdom Metazoa; phylum Arthropoda; class Insecta; order Mantodea; family Mantidae; genus Mantis; species Mantis religiosa. Next base: position 101,198,546 of record CM060958.1, read on the forward strand.
CTGCTTCACTTTCGCACCTATTTTGAGGACATGTTTCGCAAATCATCGTTTGCATCTTCGGCTCTTATGCAACTAAAGCTTGATCCAGTGGTGTGGGTAATTCTGGGGTTGCTGCTGCTATCTGTTGATCTAGTGATGAACTTAAATGTGGGATTCTCTTCTGGCGGGATTTCAAAGTTCATTAGTTGGTTTTTATGTTTTTCTATGTATATTCTCTCCCATATGACGAGTTTACTATGTTTTTGTACGTATTTTAGTAATTCTGTGCAGCACTGTTATTTTGCCTGATGACAATATTTATATTGCACTCATGCTATTAACCATTTACAACAATAGTACAACAAAACTATTACAGTAAGGTAACAAAACACTTTTATTCTTTGTACTAGCTTCTCAAGTTTTGCAAGATGAGGCAGCAAAAAGAGGGAAAGTTGCGTATTATTGGCGAGTAGCATTTCTGATAACAGAACAAACTTCTGATAGCAGAACTAAGTCAACACATAAGAAACAATTAGAAAAACTATTTGTAGTCGGTTTATTCACACTTCGTCACTTACCAATGGGAGTTGAAAATGGAGGCAATGGCTTCCAAAACTAGTCCCTCAATAATATAAAAATGTAAGTGATGAAGTGTCAAACTCACTACAAATAGTTTTTCCGATTAATTTTGAAGTCACTGTTACTAAATTCCTCTAATCGCGCATAAGATTCTAAAATGTTTATCACTTTTTGTGTGTGTATGTCTTACATAGAAAACAGACATAGAGATGTGCTTGACTAAAATATTATTTTGGAGATGAACTGGAATTAAAGAGTAGGAAGTACAGTTAAATTACCAATATTCAATAGCAACATAAATCATTTTATATGTTATTAATTTATAGATGAGTCGTATTTATTACACATCTGCTTCACTTACATACCTATTTTGAGGATATGTTTCAGAGCCGAAGATGCAAACGATGATTTGCGAAACATGTCCTCAAAATAGGTGCGTAAGTGAAGCAGATATGTAATAAATACGACTCATCTATAAATTAATTATTTCGCTTCACTGTGGTGTTCCAATATAGTTAAATCTTGATACATTTTATATGTATTTATTGGATTTACTGCAAATAAGAGTATACTGAATTACTCAATAAAGTTAAATAAATATCAGAATCCTGAACTTTGCTGAACATATTACTGTTCTGTCGTAAAATGCCTTTGGATAGACTCATGGCTTGGTATCAATACAATGACAAAACAAACAAAAACATTTTTTGGCTTTATTCCTTTAAAATCAATGAGAGATTCAAATTTGGGAAGTAATGTTTCCATTTTTCATTTCATTTCATTTCATCCATATGATCCAAAATATCTAGGATATGTCAATGTGTTTTAACAAATATAATGTGTACACAACAATATAAAAATAATAAAATAAGCAGAGGGTACATATACTACTTAGGCTTTATTTAACCTTTAATACTCATCTATAGAGTAGACTGGGTTTTCTACGAGGTACTTTTTAATTGCTTTAAGTTTAAATTTTTCTTCTGTTATCTGTTTTATTTGATTTGGTAAATGATTGTATAATTCTTTAGATTTATTTTCTATATTTTTGTTACTTAATGTTCCTCTTAATCTGTTTAAGAAATAATTTTGTTTTGTTCTTGTGTTGTGTGTATGTATGTACATGTTTTTATTTTGGTTGCTACAATTTTTGTTACGTATTTAATGCACTCATATATATACAATGCTGTAAATGTTCTGTCTTTTTTAGTTTACAAATTATTCTGATGGCATATTTCTGGAGTCTTAATATTCTTATCATTGCTTTTTTCTGCGCATTTCCCCATAATACCACACCATATCATAAATGAGAGTGTATGACTGCACAGTAAATTTGTATCAGAGTTTCTCTATCCATTTGTTGTGCTGCCTGTTTTAAAATATATAGTCTCATTTATTTTTTTTACTACTTTTGCAATGTGTTGTTTCCAATTTAGTTTGTTATCCATTATTAGTCGAAGGAAGTTTGTTTTTGTTACTTCTTGTATTTTTTTATTATCTTATGTTAATTGCATATGTGATTGAGTTTCTTTGTTTAATGTGATTTGCATCCATTCTGTTTTACTTGTATTTATTACCGTGCCTAGTTTTCCTAACTCACTACTAACTTTTTCAAGTATCTGACATGAAAACCAAACTATCTTACACTATAATAATAATAATAATAATAATAATAATAATAATAATAATAATAATAATAATAATAATAATAATAATAATAATAAATAATAAATAATAAATAATAAATAATAAATAATAAATAATAAATAATAAATAATAATAATAATAATAATAATAATAATAATAATAATAATAATAATAATAATAATAATAATAATAAATAATAATAATAATAATAATAATAATAATAATAATAATAATAATAATAATAAATAATAAATAATAATAAATAATAATAATAATAATAATAATAATAATAATAAATAATAATAAATAATAATAATAATAATAATAAATAATAATAATAATAATAATAATAATAATAATAATAATAATAATAATAATAATAATAATAATAATAATAATAATAATAATAATAATAATAATAATAATAATAATGGTTTATTCACTTATAGACATAAAATACATATTTCAAGTTTCGTCCAAAAAGTTTACATATTACAATATTGTAAATGATTAGTTAGTTACATACATCAAGATTTACAAATTTTACAGGGCATATACAGAGATTAATAAATAATGTAACCGTCTTCATGGTAAAAAAACAATCTTTGGTTTTCCCTTTCGAGGAGGGTCTCGCGGTTCTTCCTGTCCATTGGTCATAAGGTGAAGATCTCAGTAATATGAAACAGAAGATGTAATAAACTGTATTAGTATTTTCTTGTTTGTTATATAATGAAAGAACATAAATAATAATAGTAATAATAAGAATAATAATTCATAAATATGTACTTATTTACTGATTTCAGAAATATATTTTAAAGATTATACTCACTTGTTGAAATTACTAGACAGATTGAGATACATGTATTACACAGTATTTACAGTTTGGTCTCTCATTTATACCCTGATTGAAATATTTACAAATTACATATGTCAAGAGGGGGAAAAAAAGAAAAAAAAATCTTTTCAAATCATAATTGCAGATATTTATCTATGTCATAAAAGGCCCTCTCAATTAAGAATTTTTTTAACATTTATTAAACTTGGAACCAGTTGATTGTTTAATTGTGGCTGGCAGCTTATTGCATTAAGTTTTTCCAATTACAAATGGATTTATATAAAAAAAAATCCTTACTCTTCGCTTCCCTATACATATTCTCTTTTGTTCTTGTGTCATATTTATGTATATTGCTATTACTCCTTATATTTGTAGTTCTCCTAACTAGTAAAATAACTCTAAAAGCATATAATGCAACCACTGTAGGAATTCTTTCCTTTTTAAAAATTTCTCTACATGAATCCCTTGATTTTAATGAACAAACAATCCTTACACACCTCTTCTGTAATACCAGTAATCGTTTTAAATTCTCTTTAGACATTGTACCTCATAATTCAATACATTAATTCAAATGAGGATGAATTATTCCATAATAAATCAATTTTAAATTAGGTTTATCCAAATAGTGTGCCACATAATTTAATAGATAGATACCCTTACTTATTTTATTGCATATATAATTTACATGTTTTGTCCATGATAAGTTTTTGTCAATATTCAATCCTAGAAATAAGTGATCATCTGTTGTATCTATTTCTTCATTTCCAATTTTTTTTTTTTTCATATTGTTGTACATGCAAATTACTAATTTTAAAATATATTATGCCTGTCTTGTTTACATTATTAACTAGGTTGTTATTAACAAGAAATTTAAGTATTACATCTGTACTTGAGTGTATATTATTAGTTAAGTTGTCTTGATCTTTTCCCCAACAAATTATAGATGTGTCATCAACATATGATACAGTTTTAACATTTGTTCTAGACGTTCTCGGGCTTCGAGCCAGGTAAGCAGATGTTGAGACATTGACGTTTCGGGAGCGTACATCTCTCCCATCTTCAGGATGTTGAATGACTTAGGGCTGGGGTGACCCATATATATACTCAGCGAGCGGGCTCGCGTTGGTGAATATGACAACCTCTCAGAAGACACTGCTGCTCTGGTCGCTGCTCAGTAAGCCAGATCTGTGTTTCTTGAGTCTCTCTTTTTCAAGTTTTAATGCAGGATTCCATGCTGCACTAAATTATAGCCCAGCATCTCGGTTAAGAGGGACTCTCTCTGCCGAGATAGCCAATGCCTCCTTAACTCTGCGCTCCCAGTAGCCACTGCATTTTGCCAAAATAGCGGTGAGACCGAAGTTAGCCCTATGGTCTTGCTGGAAGCAATGTTCCGCCAGCCCAGACTTTTCACGTCGATGTCTCAACATCTGCTTACCTGGCTCGAAGCCCGAGAACGTCTAGAACATATACGCCGCCAGGAAAGATTCAGCTCATATTTCAGTTTTAACATTATTAATCACAGATAAATTGTTAGTGTATAATGTAAATAGTAAAGGCCCAAGCACAGATCTCTGTGGGACTCCATATTTAACGGTTGCTAATGAGGATTCATATTTTGTTTCTATTTGGTTTAGTTTACATATTATTTCTGTGCTTTGTATCCCTCCTTGTAAGTATGTGTTAATTACAATTCCTTTCTTGGAAGTGTGGAAAACAGTGTTATGATAAATTAATCATCATTAATCGACTCCCTTTAAATTTAATGTGTTAATTAATTTACCTGCAGTCCCCCTTATACCACAATGTTCCAATTTTCGTAATAAGACTTGGTGATCAACATTATCGAAGGCCTTTGATAAGTCAAGAAAAGTCCCCATTACTTAACTGTCATTTTCCATTTTGTTAATTAATTCGTCCATAAATTCTACCACAACAGTAATTGTAGAATAACCTTTTCGAAAACCATGCTGGGGATTAGATAAAATGTTGTGTTTGTCCAAAAACTTAAAATCCTCTTTAAAATAACTTTTTCCAGTAGTTTAGCAAAAGTAGATGTTAAAGTAATTGGTCTATAATTACTCACATTAGTAACATCACCCTTTTTGTGTAATGGTTTAACAACCCCCTTTTTTAAACAGTTCGGAAAAATTCCTTCGCCTATAGAGGCATTTATTAGATGTACTAGAATGTTAACTAATTCTTCCCTGCAATGTTTCAGAATATTTTATGACACTTCATCCCACCCGCTCGAGTTTTTAGATTTTAATTGAGTAATAATTTTGATTAATTCTGTCTCAGTAACAGGATTTAGGAACACTGCTACCAATATGCTTTATTCCCTCATTCCTATCCAATATAACCGTTTTATTTCCCTTAGGCACCACTACATTTATGAAGTATTCATTAAATATATTATCAATGCTTACTGGATTATCAACCCTTTTGTTCTGATGATTAATTGCAATGTTCTCTGAATTTTTACACTTTTTCTTACTAGCATTTACTACATCCCATATAGCCTTACTTGTATTTTTTGCAGTAGCTACCTTATATTTAATATTTTACGATCTTAAACTTTTGAGAGCAGCTCCATACTCTTTTTTGTAATTTTGATATGTATCATAATACAATCTATTACCATACTGCTTATATAATATATACATGTCCTTCATTGATTCCCTAATCTTAAGTACACTGGGGAGAAGGATTAATTTATTACTTTCTTTTTTGCATTTATTCATAACCCGTTTTGGACATGAAGTATCAAAGTGTTTATTAAATATGAGATAAAACTTCTCCCATTTTTCATTGACACAGTCAGTATCATGTACTTCATCCCACGATTCATGTTTTAACAACTTTTTGAACACATTTATATTATATGAATTGGTTTTCCTTGTTCTTGCTTTTAAAATATTATCACTTCTAACAATTTTTTGAATTTTCATTATCTGTGCCCTATGATCAGAAACAAAACTGTCAAATACTTCTACTTTTATTCTTTTACTATCTATATTTGTGGCAATTTGATCTATAGCAGTAGCTGATGTCAAAGTAACCCTAGTCGGTATTTTAATATGAATTTTAATATTAAACATATTTAATAACTCTGTAAGTTTTGTATACACGTTATTTCCATTGATACAGTTTATATTAATATCATCTATTATTACAATTTTGTTACTATATACTGAGCATTTTGTCAACACTGTTTCTAATCCTTTGAAAAAATTTGAAATTTCACCACTTGGCGATCTGTATACACCAAAAAATAAATATATTACCCTCTTCAGCATTAATTTTAACCCCAGCAATTTCAAAATCCTTTTCTATGCAATATTTATTTAAGTTGTACATTTGCACAATTTCTTTGTAGTTTTCATGAGCATATATTGCAACACCCCCACCTTTAAATTTACTTCTAGTAAAACTATTTTGTAAAACAAAATTGTCTAATTTATAATGCTCAATTTGGTTTTCCTTTAGTCCATGTTCTGTGATAACTACAAATGTAGGGCCTACTTGATTTATAAGTATATTACATTGCTCAATTTTATTTGCTAAATACTGCACATTTTGATGCAGCACACTTAGGTAACTGTTTTCATTATTTTGTGTTACAGATACCATAAAATTTTTGTCTGAATCTTTTACTTTATAATCCCCCACCTTAAAATCTTTTAAACAATGAGCCTGGCTCCTTCTAGCAAATTCTAGTTTTTTGATACATTTTGTTCACAACTGGCAATAACATCACAAAGTCGCTTAGCAAACTTAACTGATCCTCTCCTGTTCAAGTGGAGACTATCCCTTGCAAGATCTTCATTCTTTATCCAGCAGTTCCCATCTAGCATCACACAGTTCCAAACTGAGCACATCCAGTCTAGTTGTTTGTTAAGGTGATCCACACGCCTCCAGTTCATGTCTCTTCTGTTTAACATACCACTGACGATTACCTTTGTTAATGGGCTATCTTCTTTTACTTGTTGCACCAAATCCATAACATCACCCATAATTACGTCAGCATTTATCCCCCTGCGTAGATCGTTTGTCCCGACGTGAATTGCCACTATATCTGGTTTCACTTCATTTAGTTTGAGCATCTCCGTTTTACGTTTCAGTTCTTCGGCGCCTATTCCCGGGAAGCACTGCACCTCATGAGCCATTTTCCTACACTCATTGCCGGCATTGAGTCTCCTAACCCAATAAACCTTGATTTTTTCCATGTTTGTGCATTCCTGGATTTGTTGCCCGCCTTCCTTGTTCCAGTTTCTTCTTAATTTCCATTGCTTGTTATCCACCAAAATCATTGCCTTCATTTTCACGCATAACACTATTCCTGAGTATACTTCTAACACCATCTTCACTCGTGAAATCCACTATTTTACTATTTATATTGCTTTTTTCCTGAGTACTACTACGTGTTACCATTCCACATGCCACCATCTTGAACAAAAAATTGAAAGATAGAATTGGGACTGAATGAACTGAAAGAAACAATTGGGAAGAAAACAATGTAAAACAGTTGAGTAAAGATGTTGTGTCAGCCTAAAACCTGGATAAGGATAAGTGTTCAAAATCTTACAAAGCAGTATCACACTTGTTATGGAGCTCTGTCAAGCAGACATTACTAGAAATGCAACATTCACAGAATGCTGTGCAGCTATCTAGTATATATATAACCTACTTACTGCATGTACTGAAAAGCTTTGTGATTGCTAGTGAATGGTGAATAGTTAAATGTGCCAATATGAATTTACTACATTCTTTAGAAAAAGGTAAACATAGAAAATTCACTATCTATTAAACATATGGGAACAACACATTTAACCAGTGATGAGGCATGACTTTCAAAGCGAGGGATCTCCAAATAATAATTTTCATTACAATAAAGTAGAATAACAATTCAAAGAACTAAAGCTACTCTTTAGTACTCTTTCTATTGTACAGTCACATGTAGGCCCTTCTTGAATTGCAAGATTGGTCACACTACAAGCAAACATATTCCTATTCCTTTCTTGGAAGTGTTGAAAACAGTGTTGTTATGATAAATTAACTTTAAAGAGAATCGATTAATGACACTAAACAACACTTACTTTGTAAATTTTTCCGGTACATGTTTCAGAGGCTTTGCCTCTATCCTCAGCCGGCCATCGACTAGTTCTCATTGGTGTAGTTGACAATATTTTGTCACAGGTCTCCTCTGGTGGCGGTTCAAGGAACTTGCTGAACAAATCTTTCTGGGGGATGTCGAAATTGAATACTTTGTTCCTATTTTTTTAAATAAAGATTTGTTTCCATGTGGATAGTTCTTGTTTTCCTGATGTATGTTTTAGTAGTTTTGGTTCTGGATTTATGTTGTGGTTTTTTTTTTTCCCAAAAATGTGTGGCAACTGCTGATTTTTCTAATTGTTTATATTTTATGTTTCTAAAGTGTTCCTTTGCTCTTGTTTCTAAATTTCTTTTGGTTTTTCCAATATAAATTTGACTACAGTCATTGCATTCAATTTGATATATACCAGATTTTTTGTTAGATGGAATGGCATCTTTGATGTTTGAGCAAATTAGGTTTTTTAAGGAGAAATGGTTAACTGGTGCTAGTTGAATGTTTTGTTTTTTGAAGACTTTTTTGAATTTATCATAGGCCCATGGATGGTAAGTGAATTTTTTGAAAATCATATTAGTTTCTGTAGCTGAGAGGGTTGTGGTTTCCTTTAGTAGCTTCTTCTTTTTTGCTAAGTTCACTTTTTTGTCTACTAATGATTTGGGACAGATTTTTTTTGTGCTATTTCAATTATTTTGTTGTATTCTGTTTTGTATTCTTCTGCTGTGAGAGGGATGTTTACCAGTCTGTGTGCTAAACTATTAGAAAGGAACACTTTAGAAACATAAAATATAAACAATTAGAAAAATCAGCAGTTGCCACACATTTTTGGGAAAAAAACCACAACATAAATCCAGAACCAAAACTACTAAAACATACATCAGGAAAACAAGAACTATCCACATGGGAACAAATCTTCATTTCAAAAAATAGGAACAAAGTATTCAATTTCGACATCCCCCAGAAAGATTTGTTCAGCAAGTTCCTTGAACTGTCACCAGAGGAAACCTGTGACAAAATATCGTCAACTACACCAATGAGAACTAGTCGATGGCCAGCTGAGGATAGAGGCAAAGTCTCTGAAACATGTACCGGAAAAATTTAAAAGTAAGTGTTGTTTAGTGTCATTAATCGACTCTCTTTAAAGTTAAACATATTCCTGCTTCCCCTCTCCATTCAGACGTTCCAATTTTTCTAAGAGCTGGCCCACACTGCATAGCTGTTAGTGTCTTGACTAGTCAAGACTCAGCTGACGATGGGAGCAACAGCTCTTGAAATATGTCCTGTGAAAAACAGTGTGAATGAAGCAATGTGTCAATATCTTCTCGATTCACTTTTATTTTAACTTGTGCTTCTTTCAATTTTTATACGTTATATAAATGGAATGTTTAGTTGTATCTGAAAGCAAAGCAAATGCTTAAGAATTTCATTACAAATTCAGTCTTTAAACACAAACTAATACATACATCTGCATCAGTCTTCTGCTCCATAGCACCTATCAAATTATCCAACTTCTTGGAGTACTGAATAAGTTGAATTGTGTGAATCACCACATCATCCATCTTGCTGCATTCTGGTGGCAAACTGTAATTAACCAAATATTATGAGTATGGTGTGAAGCAAACCAGGTTGTATTAACCTGTTTTATTCAGCATTCTACACAGTGATGACTTGTTAATGTTAAGACATTCAAACTGTAATAACTTAAAACAATGTAGCCACTGGCAACCATTAGTCACTGTTCCTTTACGCCTAAAAACACCTTAAACAAGTCAGATTAAATATGCTGGGTTCATTTAAATCAAATCAGACACATTCAAAATGATTTAGGTCAGTTTTATTTATGAAGAACAATTTTTCTCCATACACCAATTATGATATACGTTGCATATAAACTGATGGAAATTGTTTCTCCTTACTAGCCATGTATAGGTTGTTTTATTGTTTTATATTGCATATAAAGTTTAACTACACACTTCTAACTAAGCTTTCTTTTCACTATGATCTGTAACACTCAGTGGGATGACTCAGGCAGTTCCATCTGTCGCCTGCATTCGAGAGATCTGGGTTTGCTTCCCATGGCTGGCTTACCTGACCCATAGGTTTTTCAGAAGTTTTCCCAGATTGCTAGGCAAATGCTAGGTTTTTGATAAATAGAGTCAACATGAAAAATTCAATGCCATGGCCGGGATTTGAACCATGGATCTCCTGGTTTCCGTCCAGTCGCTCTAACCCATTGAGCTACCATGGCCAACGTGCCGTCCTGACATTAAATTCTCCATTTGACTCATATGTTTCCCCAGTAAAAAATGCCATGGCATTGAATTTTTCATGTTGACTCTAGCTATCAAAAACCTTAGCCTATAAACGGCTAGTATGAGGAAATTATTAATCTCCATCAATTGACTAAAATGCTAGGTTGCTTAATTACATCCCAGAATTTCCTGTCCCTCCATTTCTTCTCCATTATCATTTCACATAATCTTTCATCGGTTGTTCTCTTTCAGGGTAGAAGTATCTGCAGGAGTCTCAGCGCTGTATGGCAAGATAATATGCTCCTGGAAAACCTCTTCTCTGGTAGGATAGTTTCTGGTCTGGCCTAGTGGGACGTCTCAGGACCACAGTGGGTTAGATGCTAGTTGTACTGGCCTGCTGGGGAGTTTCTAACTGAGCAATAGTAGGGACACTGCCCTCTGCACTTCCGTGATTCCTTGGGTCGCCCACCCTGTCTCCTCTCGCCTCATCCTTCCTTCTGGGGATGCCCCACTTGGGGCATAGGCACAATAGATCAAGTCTGTTTGATGTACCAAATCCCCTCCATACGATTCTACTCTATCCTATGACCTTTCAGTCTTTGAATACCTTAAATAATATGGATGTTATCAGTAGGGAGTGGATTTATAGGCACTAAAAATGTGTGAAATAGGCAAGCAAAAAGGCACTAAAACTTTGCTAAGTAAACGCTTAGAAATACACAATTTTAGTAAAATGGCTATTAAAATGCACTATAACAAAATGACAATCATCGCAACATATGGTGCAACAAATTCGCTAAACACATACTATTTTGCGGTTCCCTAGGCGAAATAGTTCTACATTTATTCCAAATTTCATAAATGGCTCCACAGCAAGTTAAAATAATAGATATAAATCCACTTCACTAAGTAAGAACCATAATGTGCAGAAAGGTGTGAAGTAATTAACTATGTCAAAAAACAAAAACATGGGTTTGGGGGCAGGAAGGGGGGGGGGGGGGCTAAGGGTGAAAATTGAAATATCTGAAGCTTTTGTTAGATTTGTTTCAAATTTATACCATTTATTTTCATGATCGATCAAGAATGGAATAATACCAAGTTTCAGCTTTCTAGTTACAATAGTTTCTGAGGAATTAACAGTTTATGTCTAAAGTATAAAATTCAAAGAAGTGTAGAGACAGTAAAGCACAACTTAGCACAAAAGTGAATCGAGAAGATATTGACACACTGCTTCACTTACACTGTTTTTTCACAGGACATGTTTCAAGAGCTTTTGCTCTTATCATCAGCTGGAAAAAACAGTGAAAAAAAAAAAACAGTTCCAAAATCGAAACCTCATACTACTAACATTTTGCTTCTTCCTGGTGACACAATCTTCCCGGGTGACATATCCCCAATGGCTCCTCCTCTCTCTATCTTCCACAGCTGGTACTTCTGTTGACATCATTTCTCCATCAGCTGTTCCCTTACTCCCTGAGGTAGTTGCTACAGGACGTCTTCGGTGTGTGTGCTGTTCTCAGTTTTGTACTGACAGGAGAATTTTGGTTTTGAGACTCTGTTTGTCCCATTTTGCTTAGATTTTTACCCTCCTGTCTTATTTTCTGAAGTCTGTCTGACGTCTGCTGAGTAATTTGCTTTGTGTCTAGTCAATTTCCATTAGATCCTTCTTGTCCATATGCAATATCCTTTCTCCATCATTCCACAGCTGGAAGTTTCTAAATTTGCCCTTCTTCCCTGGATCCTTAATTCTTTCAAAACTCTTTAAATTTATTAATGAAAATATTTCTCTTTAATTTTTGGCTGTGTACTTCCATATGCTAATTGGAATGTTGCTAACTTCACTACAATTGTTCTCTTTTCAGCTTGTCTCCCAACGCAGTAAGCTTCGATATTTTAAGCTTTTGATATTAAAGCTCCTTCATTACTTTTAAAATTTCTTCTGCTGGACATTTCTCCCTTCTTTCTTTGACACCTAGGAAAACTAAATTAAATCTTTCTCTCCCTTTCCTCCAATCTTTCCATCCTTTGCTTAACCAAAACAACTTACCTTTTTTTAATTTACGTCCTCCAACGTTTAGTCATATCGGACGATGAATGGAACGGGTGAAATGATGCTCATATGAGCCCAGGGTCCATAAAGCTTAGAGTTACCCGATATTTGTCTTTCAGGATAAGGGAAAACCCTGGAAAAAACCTTATCCAGGTAACTCACCCTGACTGAGATTCGAACTCGGGATCTCTTGAATGTGAGGCAGACATTCTATCACCACGCTGCCGAGGCGGGCAACTTACCTTCTTGCTTCTTGCACTTCACCTCTTGACTTCTTTAACGTTCATTGCCACATTTTTCATAGTTTTGTTGCACCATGCCTTCAATTAGATTCATTCTCTCCATTAGATCTTCCATAATTACTTTAATATCTGCAAAGCCAGGATTTACTTCAATCCCTCAATCACCAACAAAACTGTTATAACACTTGCTAAACCCAGTATGTTTTCCATCTTTTCTGCAAATTTGTCGTTTTTCTTTTTGAGTTCACAAATTTTATTTTCCTAAATTGCCCATTTCTTGCTCTATACACTGTAATATTCACTCCCATTATGCCCACCTCGGTAGCGTAGATGGTAGTGTGTCTGCCTTAAGTTCAAGAGGTCCTGAGTTCGAATCTCGGTCAGGGCAAGTTACCTGGATAAGGCTTTTTCCAGGGTTTTCCATTATCCTCAATGACGAATGTCAGGTAACTCTAAGCTCCATGGACCACGGACTCATTTGAGCATCATTTCACCCATTTCATTCACCATCCGATATGACTTAACATTGGAGGACATAAATTACACACACACACGCACCCACCCACCCACCCGCCCGCGTGCACCCGCACCCGCGCACGCACGCAGACGCATGCATGCACGCACGCACGCACACACACACACACACACACACACACACACACACACACACACACACACACACACACACACACAAACCTCCCATTATGACAAATTCTCCTTCATTTACACACAGGAGCACCTCATAAAATTCAACCTTCCTGTCTGTTTTCTAGTTTATTGCTTGCATATGTTTAACAAATTAAAATTTTGATTAAATATATATGCACAAAGGATTCGAAACTCAGACTGGTTCAACCTTAAGACATACACATTTCATTGCAAGGCTACCATGCTTACAACGATACTGAAAAACATCTTCCTGCTTTTAGATAACTTTGAAATGAATGTACCAGGGTGAATTTAAATCATGTTGTGAATGCATCAGTCAATCCTCATAATGTTTTTGGAATCAAATTCCTTCTCTAGTTCTTGCTCATATCTTCTATCATAGACTGTATATAAAAAATATGACACATTTAGAGAAATTTTACAATTTCACTTTGGAGACATTTCTTCAAGTAAATTAATAGCATTTATGTCACAAAGCAAAGATGCACCTGGAAAATGCTCTGAAGTTTTTCAAGGAACACATAAGAATACAAGGAAAGCAGCACAAATAAAGTTAAAACTTGGCAATATCTGAAAGCATCCGGAATCCTAAGGAAATATATAAGGAAACTAAAAACATTATCCAGGCAATTTGCTTCAATGGGCAACAGATGTGTCACACTAATTTAAATAATTCCTGGTTATAAAGTAAAAGTCTGATATGTGGGGACAAAGACGATGGAGAGCATATCATATGGGAATGTAGAGGTACAGATGTAAGGAGGAAAAAACTGATTAGAGAAAAGTGTCTGAAAAATAAAAGTATTGTAACCCTAAAGAAAATGTTTTCCAATCAGAGTCAGATTAGACAATTAGAACTTCTATGGAAGGTTAGATTCAAATGGAAGCGGTCAATTGACAAATATTATGAGTAAGAGTCTACAATGTACAGTTTAGATTATAGGATGTATTAGAAAAAGGATGTGAAGGATTGGTAGCATTTTAGACATCCACTGGATAAGTGACTAGGGTCAGTTCCAGTAGATGCAATTTATGTAATAACTTGGCACTAAAATAAATAAATAACAAATAAATTGATGGACACTCTTTGGTTGTAGCAATACCTTCAAAACTATATTAAATTTATATTCTTATAATACTAACGGCAAAAATTCAGATTTGTCTTCATCCCAAGGCTGGTACAGTTTCAATGGCTCTGTCTTCTGGCTCTTATTAATGAGAAAATTCTGGAGTTCTGATGGTATTGGCTCGAATGGAACTAAATGGGGTTGCTCAATTTCTGCCCATAGCAACTCCTTGTCTGCCATCCTGTAAATGATTCTCATGTTAATATGACATAACCTTTCATATGGAGGCCATAAAATTTAAATGCACTACTGGCCGACTATTCACAAAATACTTATAAACATGTAAAATACTAAATTTGATTGTTAAGGAAACACTTAACACAGTGAAGCACAAACAAATTGATTAATTTTGACTTGAACATGCACACAAGGCCTCACTAATTCTGTTACCTTACCTAGTACCTGTTTAATGAACTGTTGCTTATTTTGTCAGTTACATCAACTATCATGTCTTGAAATGTTGCTGATCAACAATTTTAACAATCTTAAAGTTATAATCATCAATTATCCTCATATTTTTTTATGTACCTACGTGCAAGGGACCAAAAGGGCTCAACCCACTTATTTTCATTCATTCAATGCAACAAATTCTATGGATTTTAGTTAATTGATGGAAATTGCTAATTTCCTCATACTAGCCGTTTATAGGCTAAGGTTTTTGTTTTGTAAAAATCTGAAGCAATCCAAATATTATAAACAAACTACAACACTTGTAACCAACTTCACTTATCAGTTTTTTAAAATTGTCGAAACCTTGTTCACTTCCGTTATGTGACGGATAGTTCACTATCATGCTGCAACCTACTGGGGACAAAACAAACTTACTACCGAATCTGTTAGCAGAATTTCAAAAATTCATCATGCAATTTTTATTTTTCAAAATAAATATTTTCTCCCATACCATTAAATCTATCGGTCTATTTAATTGTTTTAATAATTTAACTTCTGGATCTCATTCATGGCTAAATAAGCAAAAATGAACTGCTAAGACTGACTTCACAATCTAGTTATATTAATATTTCTGAAATGTTCCTTTAACAGGTTTCCAAATTATGTTTCGTCGTAACAATGCAAATCTGATTGCACTCTTAAACAGTTAAATTGATAAATGCCAGAGTTTTTTAAATGAAATGTCATGTTGTTTAAAAAAAATGTAGTAGACTTTTTATGCTGCATTTATTTTGAGGAACCAATATTACACCAAATTCTTTAAAAGATTTTCAAAACATTTTATTTGGCCAAGGATGATAAGCACATTGTTTAAAATTATAATCATCTTTTACTCTTTTATGGGTAGAAATATCATTTACATTTTTTTGATATCTAAATTGTTTTATCCTTTTGTGTATAAAATCTTTATTAAAACCATTAATTAAAATAATGTTAATATGTTTATAAATTTTTCTTTATTTCGAGGTATAAATTGTAGAAAGATTTGAAAATTTTAAAAAACGGGTAAGCGAAGTCGGTTACCGAGTGTTTTATTTATTTATAACAAATTCTATGGATTTGTCAAAATTTGTTGCAACAGCCATCAGTTTGAAGGAACAAAAATGAAAGTTTGAAATATTGGACCAAATCAGCAGAAAGATTTACAGCTTTATGAGTTACACATAGATGTTGGCAAACCACTAGGAAACATTACTATACAATCTTTGAACACAACAACTTCTAAATAAAGAAAACATAACAAATCAACCAGAAATTATACCATTTAAAGCTTACCTACAATAAATTATACTGGTCGCCAAACTAGAATGTGATTGACAGTAAGCACATGGAAAAACGCTGAAAACGGGAGGGGATGATTACATCATAACGGTTGTCATAGTAACCATTAGAAGGCCCAATTAGAGTCGAGACGTTTCCATGACAATGTTAGACGCTAAAACTTGGTTGCCAATATTCTAACACGTGCTTAGCATGACCTGCAAGCGAGCGAGTTACGCAAACACTGTAGTAAATCGTAAACACAATACCTTGGTTTTTGTTTCTCTTCTAATAACATTGCGTACACAGGATGCCTTCACATATATGTTGCTGTTATTTTATATAAGGTTACAACAGTTAAAGATCCTGTACTGGCAAGTTCCTTTGCATTTTGTGACAATTTCCCTTGGTTTACTTGTCTGTGTGAGTTCGTGTATCTGTGCGTGTGTTGTGATCATTTGCAATTGTGTTTTAATGAATGTTTAATTATGTCTAAAATTAGTGACAAGTGAAACTTGAACGTGCTCGGGAACCAAATAAAACTGTATTTGGTAAAGGTATTCCAATTAAAGAACAGATACGGTAAATAATATGCTCGAGAGAAATTGAAAGGGGAGCCTATTATTCCATTCTCTAAGGCGCTTGATAGGACTTCATGTGCTGTAGGTATCAGTAAGAACACTGGTTAAGATTGGGAAAGAAAAGTATTTTAAAGAAGAAAGTCAGGCATCGGGGTCTAAATTAGAAACTCTCGGAAAAAAAAGTATGTACGTGGCATTTACCCACTTCAATAAGCATCAAAATGTCACAGGTATGCCTCTTTTGTTACGATGATCTTTACAATGATGTGTTCTTGCATGTTGTACCATTTGCATGTAGATCCAAAACTTTTCTATTGTCTTTTTGTATAGCATTATAAATAATGATAATGATAATAATAATAATAATAATAATAATAATAATAATAATAATAATAATAATAATAATAATAATAATAATAATAATAATAATAATAATAATAATAATAATAATAATAATAATAATAAATACCCATTGCAGTCGCAACTGAATCACCTTCGCACGCGTAATCCTATCGTGTTCTCCACATGGCAGCAATAAACGGCAACGTCGCCTCTCTCTCCATACGAAATGTCAATCACTTTCTAGACTGGCGACCAGTTATAACAATGAAACAAAACTACATGAAGTAGTTAACGTTTCTAACAGAATCTTTAAGCAGCACTCCAAAACAGAAGATTACATTGCATATAGAACTTTTTGAAGCAAAATTCTGGAAAACATAGTGAAAGTACAATGAAAAATCTATGCAGTAAAACAGGAAAATCACACAATAGTGGTATAGGTATAATGCACAAATACGATTCCCTGTGTATTTTTAGAAAAAGATTTGTATGTGTTTGAACAGTAGAGCTGAAAACCAATAAGTTGGTTAAACTTGGTAATTAAGTTCAGTGTCTTTCAAGGATGGGACACAAAGATTTCTAAAATAACCCTCCTTTTCAAACTACCGTTTATATAAAGTGTTCAAAAGTTTTGATTTTCCCAAAGATGACTCAAATGATTTTGATTAAAATACCACATAAAAATAAGACCTGAAGCTTTCCTGGAGACGAACATGTTCAAGATATTCTCCGGAAACAAGCCAGGTGAAAAGACAATTAGAAATCGACATTTCAGGAGCATACATCGCTCCCATCATCTGGATATTTTTAAGAAATGTTATACCACAAAACAGATATAACACAAAAATCAACAAAGACAAAACACTACCGATACTAGCATCAATGAACAAAAGACTTTGTGCAAATTAAACGCCAGGTCAGATGGCGTGAGTGCGGAAAACTAATTAGGTCAGAGAAACGTAACTATTTAACTTGATCAAGCTGTATAGATCTGTGCTTCTTAAGCTGACTGATTTCCATTTTTAAGATCGGTTTCCAAGAGATTACATTGAATATAACAAATGAAATTTATATATTGAATTTTTAGGTAACAGCATCTGAAGTCCTCTACACTCTAAATGAATTTTGCATAACTGTAAACTGTGAAAGGTAAACAAAATTGTAGTGTGCAAAACATGTAGGTCTTGATAATGCATATAATTTATGTCAAATCAAGCTTTCAATACTTAAGCTTTTTTTAAATCTGAAATTATAATTCTTTCTTATTTTTCTGTTCATGCAATGAAATTTTAAAGCCACCACAGAGGTACCAGCTTGTGAAGGTGTGATTATCCTGTAAACAGTTCAATAAGTAGCATGTTTTAAAATATGTGGTTTTTTTTTCTGTAATTTACGTCCTTCAACGTTAATTCATATCGGAAGATGAATGAAATAGGTGAAATGATGCTCAAATGAGCCCAGGCTCCAAAGAGCTTAGAGTTACCCGACATTTATCTTTCAGGATAAGGGAAAACCCTGGAAAAAACCTTATCCAGGTAACTCACCCTGACCGAGGTTCAAACTCGGGACCTCTTGAATGTGAGGCAGACATGCTACCACCACACTACTGAGGCGGGCTTATATGGTGTTGTTAACGGAAGTTTGTGTTATTAAGTACTGTCATTTGTCAAACCAAATTTGGTGCTGATTCATAAGTTAGTTTGGATTTTACAGACATTTCAATAAGTTTGAAGTGTTTTTGATAAAATGAAGAAAGTGCAGTATTGTTCACTGATTTGCATTTTACTTTTAGATGGGAAAACTTGCAAGGAGATAAAAGCTAAATTGGATACTGTTTTTGGAGACCTTTCACCTTCTATGACAACAGATTTTGGTATAACAAATTTAAACATGGTCAAACATCCATTTTTGACGAGAAGTGCCCATGACACCCTGCAGATGTGGTTACCAAGGAAGTCATAAAAAAAGTCCATGATATGATTCTCACTGACAAAAGTTCGCAAAGTGGCAAACGTCATAGGTATATTGATGGGAATGGCAATTCATATTTTGCAAAATAAGTTGGAGATGAGAAAGCTGTCAGCTTGATGTGTACCATGTAATGGGTTGCTTCCAGGGACTGCTCCAAAGTAGGCAAAGATGACATTGGCTGGAAAATGATGATTTATTGGGATGACATCATACTCTTTGACTTCTTGGAAAAATAAAAAATGATTACTGGAGCATACTACAATGAGTTATTGGTCCAATTGGACAAGAAGCCAAAGGAGACATGGCCCAATATGGTGAAGAAGAAAATTCTGTTTCACCACGATAATGCCCCAGGACATTTATCTGGAGTTGCACCTGCCAAACTGCGTGAATTGCATTATGAATTACTGCAACACCCCCATATTCTCTTATTAAGCAGTATGTCTAAGTAAATGATAAGCATTCTACTTCAGCACCTCTAAAAGATGGAGTTCCACAAGAGTCAATTCTGGGGCCCATTCTGTTCCTAATATATGTAAATGACCTTCCATCAAATATCAAAGAAACACAAGTAACTCTGTTTGCAGATGATACTAATATAATACATAGAAATCGTAATCTCTGTACCCTAGAAAATGACATAAATAAAAAAAAAATATAATTCTACATGAATGGCTGGTACGAAGTAAGCTCCATTTAAATACAGATAAGACAACTTTTATTAACTTCAGTCCTGGTAAGGTATCTAATGAACTGCAGTTTTGCATTAATATTCACTCCATAAAGGAAGCTAAAGAAACTAAATTCTTAGGAGTGTGGATTGATTCGGAACTAAAATGGAATGCACATATTGATTATCTAGCAAATAAACTGTCCAAAATCTGTTATGCATTCAGAGTAGCAAGTTAAGTTTGTACCACAAGCGTGCTAAAAGCTATGTACTTTGGATATCTTCACTCAATTCTAACCTATGGCATTCCAGTAAGGGGCATGTACACAAATCTTTGTCATCTTTAAATTACAAAAGAAAATACTAAAAATAATTAAGCAAGTACCTATAAGAATGCCTAATAGGATAGTATTTAAGGAATTAAACATTTTACCTCTCCCTTCCATACATATTCTGGAAACATTATGCTTCATCCATAAAAATAGAAATCTCTTCAAAACAAATGACATGTATCATACACATATTTATAAAATTAAGAATTTATTTATAAAATTAAGAATCTCTATTTATAAAATTAAGAATTATGACTGTGATAAATGTATATATTTATAATACTCTCATCTATGTAAAAAGTAACTTAACCGACCAGCTATTCAGGCAGGATATTCATAATTATAATACTAGGTTTAATTATAAACTCAATATACCATATCATAGATTAACTAAAACCTCTAACAGCTTTGAAGTATTGGGCATTAAACTATATAATCAATTACCTTTAGAATTAACTGAATTATCAGGTAATACATTTAAATGCAAATTATATGAATGGTTAGTTTCCAAACCTTATTAAATACAGGAATACTTTAACAGGTGTAGTTAAACTTTGGCTTATGTCATGAAGTATTCTTATTTCCTCATTTTATTTTAAGTCTCTATATTTGTATATCTAATGTAAGTATTTTATTGATTTTTTTTTATCTTCACTGTATTATAACTGTATTAATTTGTACTCTATTTTTGACTTTGTCTATTGCTGTAATAAGCTTAATGACAATAAATCATTACTCATTACTCACACAACACCAGATCATTAAATCACATACATACCACATTCTGTCGCACCAATGAGTCGCAGTGGCATTACTCACCATGGGACTAGCCTATACATTACCTGGACATTTCAAAGATCAGGTCTCTAGCAAATTTAAGTGCTCATTAACAAAAGAACCCTTAAAACATGTACCTTTTAGTATCCAGGATTTAAAGACATAAATTTGTAATAGCTTTGTAAATATTACTTCTTGTATAAGCTACTTCATATTGTACATACTGTTGTATATAGTATTATGTTATATAATTATGTAGTATTACTGACGAAGCCATGATTTATGTATAAATCAAAAGGTAAATAAAGAATCTTATCTTATCTTATTCCCAAACATAAAGAAGTGGCTTGCAGAAACAAAATATAGATCAAATGATGAAGTCATTTATGGATACAGAGGCATATTTTGCAGAGTTTGACAATTCTTATTATTATTTTGGAAGGGTTTCAGAGATTAAGATCCACAAAATAAATTAAGTCAGAGAAGTATATGATACTTTAAATTATATAATCACCTCAAAAAAATTCAGCATTAGTTACCATATATGATCTACCAAAAATACATTAACCTAGAAATAAAATGTAACCTATAACTATATGTAATAGGGCAAATTACTAGTAAAAGTAAACAGACATTTAGAAAACTTAGGCATGATATTAAACACAAACAAAACAGAGTGGATACAAATCAGTCTTAATAACAAAAAACAGACAAATATAAAGTTAACAATAGGAAACAAAGAAATCCAACAGGTAAATGAAACAAACTTCTTAGGATTAGTAATAGACAACAGATTGAATTGGAATGGACATGTTCAAAAAGTAATAAAAAAAGTTAATTCAGGTATATATATCTTAAAACAAACAATACAAATAATAGATAAAAAAATGTATCAAACATACTATGCATTCATTCATTCATGCTATGGGATTGTATTATGGGGCACAGTACAAAAAACTTTAGCTTTAAGACTATTTAGATTGCAAAAAAGAGCAATACGTTTGATGGCAGAAATACAGAAAAGAGACACATGTAGAAATGCATTTAAAAAACTGAATATTTTAACATTGCCTTCATTATATATATGAATGTATCACACTTACATTAAAAAGTTATGATCAAAACAAAAATAAAAATAGTAACATCCACAACGATAATACCAGAACAAAAGATAATTATTTTAGAAACAGACTTACTGGTATCCTAAATAATAAATGCATAGAAAATAGCATCAAAGAGTATAAGAGTATAACCACCTAACGGCTGAAATCAAACAGATAACAAACGGGAAAACAAAACTAAAGGCTGTCAAAACTTATTTATTACAGAAAGTATTTTACTCCGTGGAAGAATATAAACAGATTAGGTAGAATATGCTATTTACACTTTTCAACTTTGTAAACATGTTTGTAAATATTATTGTATTAATTTCATGTATATACAAATTGACGATCCATGTAAAAAGCTTTACAGTTGGAAATAAACATCACTCAATCAATCAATGTACACAGTTTATTACAACTTAGCCAAGAGGTTAAACAAGAGCTTTAATGCTTTGTCAAATTTTATACAACATTTCACAAATTAACGGAAAAGACAACCTGATAGTTTGACATTTATTCATTGTTCTTTAGTATTGTCACCCGGGCGTTGGAACACCCTGTGGAAGCAGCTGAGAGCGGAAGACAGGGGAGGTCCGTGTTAGCCACGCCTCCCCCTCGTCCGTCTTATAGTGGTGACAGGGACGGCTGGGGAAAAAAACATGATTGTGCGGTCTGTTTCTGTTCCAACTGTGTTCTGGAAATTACGTGATCTTTCATCATCTGGAACCTTCCTTTGGAAACTGGAGAAGTCGAGAAAGCAGTGACATTCCTATAAAAAGGGTTTCAGAGTGTGAGTGAGGACAGTTCTTGGTGTAAGAAGGCAGTGTTAGTGCTTGACGTGCTAGTGAAGTAGCGCCGTGCAACGGAAGAATTTGTGTAATTGTGTACGTGCATCGGAACGGTAACGGACGAACTGGTGAATCGTAATTGTGTGCATTACGTAATTTTGTGTAATTGGCAAGTATTTAACTGTAAGTCGGTGGAAATAAAGAACATTTTTGAGTGGTGAAATTGGACTTTTCATTTCACGAACCCACAAAGTCACACTGGTGTCAGGAAGCGGGAAGATAACATCACCGAACATTACAGCCATGGAATCCGCGTTGGAAATGCTTTTGGCGAAGATGAACGAGTTAACAACAAAAACAGAAGCGGCATATAGCAACCTGGCCGCAGAGTTGAAACTAATGAAGACGGCTAACGACAACATCACCGAGAAGATGGAAGAAATGAAGGCCGAATTAACAACAAAAACAGAAGCGGCAAATAGCAACCTGGCCGCAGATTTGAAACAAATGAAGACGGCCAACGACAACATCACCGAGAAGATGGAAGAAATGAAGGCCGAGTTAACCACAGAAATGAGAGCCGCGAACGGCAGTCTGGCCACGGAAATGAAGGCGACGAACGAGGCTCTCGCCGCCGAATTTGAGGAACGGTTGGCCGGCGTGAGGGATGACGTCACGAATCTGGGCAAGCGGATGGGTCAAGTAGACGACCGCCTTAATGATTTAGAGGAAAAGGCCGACAACATCGCCAAACCCCTCACCCGCCTGACAGAGGAACACCGACCTTATGTGTGGACGGAGGACGCCGAAGACGCTTTCCGGCACCTGAAGGAAACCCTGTGCAGTGCTCCAATTTTGGGTCTCCCACAACCAGGTGGCGCCTTCATGGTGGACACCGACGCTAGCGACCATTGCATTGGAGGTGTCCTATCGCAGATCCAGGACGGCCATGAGCGGGTGATAGCCTATTATAGCAAGACGCTATCCAAGGCAGAGAAGAACTACTGCGTCACCCGACGGGAGTTACTGGCGGTAGTAAAGACATTGGAGCACTTCCACAAATACCTGTACGGTCAGCCATTCCACCTGAGGACTGACCATTCCGCCCTAACCTGGCTATTGACCTTTAAGAACCTGGAAGGCCAGACAGCACGTTGGGTCCAGAGGCTGCAGGAGTACGACTTCACCTCGGAACATCGTAGAGGGAAGAGCCACGGTAATGCAGACGCCATGTCCCGAAGACCCTGTCCAGTAGAGTGCGGCCAGTGCACAAGAGTGGAAGAGAAGGAGCGTGCCGCAGCAGTCCGAGTAGTTGTGGCAGTGCCTGCTGAAGGCTGGGATAGCGCAGGCCTGAGGAGGGAGCAGCTGGCGGACGCAGACTTGGGGCCACTCTTGAGGGAAGTGGAGGCAGGGACAAGACCAACCTGGGAGGACATCGCACCGAGGAGCGCCACCTACAACTCGTACTGGGCCCAATGGGACTCGTTGAAGACCAGAGAGGGCGTGCTGTTCCGGGTATGGGAGTCACCCGATGGGAAGGCGCAGAGAGAACAGTTGGTACTCCCCCGGAGTAAGGTCCCGGAAGTCTTGGAGGAAGTGCACGCCGGTACTTCAGGAGGACACCTGGGAGCGAACCGTATGATTCACAAACTACGGCAGCGCTACTTCTGGCTCAGACTCCGGGCAGATGCTGGTGGTACACCTGGACCGCCTGGCACGCTACGGCGGTGCTGTTCGGGGCGAACAGCTTTGAGGAGGGAGCAGTGTCACCCGGGCGTTGGAACACCCTGTGGAAGCAGCTGAGAGCGGAAGACAGGGGAGGTCCGTGTTAGCCACGCCTCCCCCTCGTCCGTCTTATAGTGGTGACAGGGACGGCTGGGGAAAAAAACATGATTGTGCGGTCTGTTTCTGTTCCAACTGTGTTCTGGAAATTACGTGATCTTTCATCATCTGGAACCTTCCTTTGGAAACTGGAGAAGTCGAGAAAGCAGTGACATTCCTATAAAAAGGGTTTCAGAGTGTGAGTGAGGACAGTTCTTGGTGTAAGAAGGCAGTGTTAGTGCTTGACGTGCTAGTGAAGTAGCGCCGTGCAACGGAAGAATTTGTGTAATTGTGTACGTGCATCGGAACGGTAACGGACGAACTGGTGAATCGTAATTGTGTGCATTACGTAATTTTGTGTAATTGGCAAGTATTTAACTGTAAGTCGGTGGAAATAAAGAACATTTTTGAGTGGTGAAATTGGACTTTTCATTTCACGAACCCACAAAGTCGCAGTATTCTAATATGATGATTTAGCTGCCAAAATGGCTGCCTTCATTAAACATGGAAAAATATATCATTGAAAAGTAAATTGACAAGCATTTGCATCAGACAATGCTTGTTTGGTTTTGAAAGCAACCTTTATAGAGATACATCTGGTTACCTGCTTATTTCTATTTTTAGTGAACCTCTTACTTCCTTCAAAATTCATATAACAATATTATTTCCTTTAATCCTCAAATGTTGGCACTGACATGCAGAGGACATTGAGACAATGAATGAGCCCAGAAAGTCCCATTAACGGCAAGGACCTTCTACAATAGAGGAGCTCAGTAGTGTATACCCAGAACAAGAAGGCTAGAGGGGTAAGAAGGGCAGAGGAGCTTGAACTGTTTATCTGCTCCGGTAGCAGATCTGTTTACTAGGAAATGAGTGTATGAGAGTGCATATGAGTCACCCATGATGCCAGATATAATGTTTGTTGCAGCAATAGGTATCATGCATGGGTGAGCTATGTCACAACACGTGTATTTTAAACAAGCCTTCTCTTCTTGTCACACTCGGAAGACGAGCATACACCCCGAGGACACAGCAAAAGTGATTACGTGGCACATTCCTCTAGCTTGCCTTCTTGTCCTGGGCAATCAGTAAGTGTCCCTCATGTGGGGAGCTATGCCACCTAGAGGGTTCCAGTCAGATGCCTGGTATAATGGTGAGAAGGAGATGATAGAATGAGCGTGAAATGAATGAGAGGAAAGATGATGGACCAATTGGAGAAATTGGAGATCCTGGAGAAAACCCATTGTGCCATGTTGTCTGCCACAAATCTCATATGCAGTTACCTGGGACCAAACCCAGGCTGACTTGGTTAGAGTCAAGCAGTCTAACTGCTCGGACACAGTGCAGCCTACTGTTGCAATGGTGAGCAAAAAGCAGATAAATGAAGTCTCAAAGCTGTTAAACTTAAAAGAACTCGCATCATAGTTTACTGCTCTTCCATTTTCTAAACTAAAATTTTAACACTAGGCTCAAGGATCAGTTTAGGAACATAAGGAACAACAAAACTGATAAATTAGATGTAACTTATTTTTGGGAAGCAAAACATGATATACACAAGAGAATTAGCCTACTTTAAAATATTCAGGAACTCAGAACTGATCCTCATAAAGAAACATGAAGCTAGATGTGGCACTTGAAGAACACCTCAACATACAGTTTGTTAAACCATCCCAAGAGACATCTTGATTGGTAACTTGGGAGATCTTCAGGTCTAGTTCTGAGATCTAGTAGCAGACACTAGCAGACTATGGAAACAATAATTCTTGAAACATGCACTATGTAAGAAACCAAGCTTTAATTGTGAAATTCTTCCAAATTAAATTGTTACTCAATTCCTCCAAACACACATAACCAAGCTTTTAAGTTTGTTCAACTCAAGTTAATTATCAACTAAATTTAATTTTCCTCTTAATGTAATATTAAAGCCACAAATTTTAGCACGCTTATCGTGTGCATAAGGATGGTTCAACCAATGTCCATTGCTTGGTCCTTTACCAGGCAAGTATAGAAATAATAACTTGACTTGCAATTCCTTTCTTGGAAGTGTTGAAAACAGTGTTATGATAAATTAAATTTAAAGGGAGTCGATTAATGGCACTAAACAACACTTACTTTTTAAATTTTTCCGGAACATGTTTCAGAGACTTTACCTCTATCCTCAGCCGGCCATCGACCGATTCTCATTGGTGTAGTTGACGATATTTTGTCACAGGTCTCCTCTGGTGGCGGTTCAAGGAACTTGCTGAACAAATCTCTCTGGGGGATGTCGAAATTGAATACTTTGTTCCTATTTTTTGAAATGAAGATTTGTTCCCATGTGGATAGTTCTTGTTTTCCTTATGTTATGTTTTAGTAGTTTTGGTTCTGGATTTATGTAGTGGTTTTTTGCCCAAAAATGTGCGGCAACTGCTGATTTTTCTAATTGTTTATATTTTATGTTTCTAAAGTGTCCCTTTGCTCTTGTTTCTAAATTTCTTTTGGTTTTTCCAATATGAATTTGACTACAGTCACTGCATTCAATTTGATATATACCAGATTTTTTTGTTAGATGGAATGGCATCTTTGATGTTTGAGCAAAATAGGTTTTTTAAGGAGAAATGGTTGACTGGTGCTAGTTGAATGTTTTGTTTTTTGAAGACTTTTTTGAATTTATCATAGGCCCATGGATGGTAAGTGAATTTTTTGAAAATCATATTAGTTTCTGTAGCTGAGAGGGTTGTGGTTTCCTTTAGTAGCTTCTTCTTTTTGCTAAGTTCACTTTTTTGTCTACTAATGATTTGGGAAAGACTTTTTTGTGTTATTTCAATTATTTTGTTGTATTCTGTTTTGTATTCTTCTGCTGTGAGAGGGATGTTGACCAGTCTGTGTGCTAAACTACTGAAGATTGCCTGTTTGTGGGATCTTGGGTTGTAGCCATTAGCTTTTATGTAGTTGTCTGTCTGTGTTGGTTTTCTGTAAATGCCAAAGTTTAGTCTGTTTTTATTCCTCGTTATTTTTAGATCAAAAAACGGTAAATACTCGTCTTTTTCTATTTCTACAGTGAACTTGATGCTTTTTTCTTGGATATTTAAAAGTTTTAGTGCATCACTGATGTGTTTTTTTGGTACTATTGCAAAGATGTCATCTACATATCGTTGCCAGAGTTTGAACATCCATGGGAAACCTTTGTTGATCCTTATTTCTAATGCACTCATGTACAGATCGGCCAGGAAAACAAGAACTATCCACATGGGAACAAATCTTCATTTCAAAAAATAGGAACAAAGTATTCAATTTCGACATCCCCTAGAAAGATTTGTTCAGCAAGTTCCTTGAACCGCCACAAGAGGAGACCTGTGACAAAATATCGTCCACTACACCAATGAGAACCAGTCGATGGCCGACTGAGGATAGAGGCAAAGTCTCTGAAACATGTTCCGGAAAAATTTAAAAAGTGTTGTTTAGTGTCATTAATCGACTCTCTTTAAATTTAATAACTTGACTGTCGCATCCATCAAGGATCTAGCTGGATTTGGTGTATCTTTGGTTATGTAGGTACATAAGGACAAATATCACTTATCCTTTTGCATGTGTTGTAGCTCAAACTCCAACACATGATGCAGTGTTAAAAATTGTTGCTTTAATTAGAATTATCTCAAATAATTATCCCTTTAATAAATTTAAAAGCAATAATTACAAAATGGCACAGGTAAAAAGTTCATTATGTAGTTTCTAAAAGTCTTAAGTATCAATGAACAGATTCAAAATATAATTATCTATATATTCTATTACCTACAGTTAACAAAACCATATTGTAACAAAACCACCACAGACAGTAGGTATAAGCTTCTAAAACATGTTATGTTAACTTACAGTGTAAGTGAAGCAAACATACCCCAAATATCACAACATTTATGCAGCATTTGACTTTGTTAATCATCAAATTCTTGTTAGAAATTTCATTAATATGGAATTAGATGAATTTCTGTTCTATAAAGCTTTTTTTATATTTCCTAAATGTTTCCGGGTGGTAGATGAATCATTTAAATATGGCGTTACTTTCTTTTTCTGTGGTGAATGTGCTTGCTTCTGTAATGATTTTCTTTAGCTTAGGTTTTTAATCTTCTCAATTACTAGACTTTGTTGTATCCAATTTCTTCTGCTATATGAAGTATGGTGTTTTATTCCATGTAGTATTCAACTTGATCCATGAGTTTGTTGACTAGTGTGTGTGTAAGACCATTTACTATTGCATGTTTATGTGTAATCATCTTATAGCTATGATTTTTTATGTAATTTTCTGAATATATTGGCATCCAGTAAGTTCCAAAGGTTATTTTTGTCATTCCTGATAACATTTACATCTAAGAAAGAGTTATCCATGGCTTTCTTTTCTATTACAAATTAGGTAGTTTTTCCTGCAGACTTGATAGTTTCAATACATTGTCTAAATTTCTGTTTGGAACTTCTGCAAAGATATTGTCGCGAACCCGTATCTATGATCGCGTGGCTTGTTTACACAAAAGAAACTGATAGGAGGGCAGTGTGAAAACCAAGAGCCCGCGGACAAGATAACAGGCAGATAAGGGTCTGCCGAAACAAACAAGCTGAGATAAATGGAAATTTCTAGTT
The DNA here is from genome assembly GCA_030765055.1 of Mantis religiosa. Lineage (NCBI taxonomy): Eukaryota > Metazoa > Arthropoda > Insecta > Mantodea > Mantidae > Mantis > Mantis religiosa. Next base: position 101,227,739 of record CM060958.1, read on the forward strand.
ACTGCTGGACTAATAGAGATTGTTCGCGTTCTGGTTTACTTGTGAATCATCTAGAAATTATCTGTGAAGTATTTAAAGAGGCGACAATTGGCCAAGAGGCGAGTTGCAAGTTGTAAACAGTGTTGCGAAATGAGAGACAGCCAGCTGTGTTGTTGTAACGAGAGCTAAGGATGTAATCTTCTGTCACTGTTATTGTGATGAACCTTGGTGGACTGTGTATATGTGATGTAATATTGTTATGTGAGAATTGAACAGTGCATGCTACGAAAATAAATGAGATTTTAATTTCTGCAACTCGGACTTTTAATTCTATAAACCCACAAAGTCACAATATTAATGCATGGTATAAAACGTTGAACATCCATGGGAAAGCTGTTCTAATGAGTGTTTCAAATGAACTCGAACTCGTACATAAATTTGCTAAAAAAGGTGAAAGTGGATGGCACAGACATGCTAATTTCTGCTGTAGTATTTCCCATTAAAATTTAAGAAATTTTGTTCAATACATAGCATTGTATTCTTCTATTTCTACTAATTCCATCTCTGGGTTATACAGCAGATCAATGGCTTCATCTACTATGGAATGCAATGATGTAACCACAGCAAGCAGAGCTCTGATATATGCCAAAAAAGGAAAATTTTGCCACCCTACAACATAATCATTGTCGTCATCATCCAGGATGAAGAGAGCATATGAAATTTTGACTATAATTTTTAAATGAATCAATAACTTTAAGTACCGATTCTTATTATACTACAGACACTGCATTTGCGTATAAATTCTAAAGTTTTAAATTTTGAAAACATTGTTTCAACCACTCTTAATGTATTAAGGAATATCAGAATATTTCAAATAAATTGTTTATAATTATTATTATTGGTATTATTACTGAAGCATCGTTACTTAGTGCATCATTATTTACTCACTCTGTTCCATCCAGTTTCCTTAATCATTAAAATATCGTTAAGTTGCTTACGCAGTGTTGGTAGCTTCAGCGAATACATGTTTTCACTTTTGGCAACGCTCCTTCTACTGACGTCCCGGCCGCCATTCTAGCAGACACGAAACGATAGTATAACACCATCTCTGTTGCAGTTAGCATTTTCTAAACAATGACTTGTTTTTCTGTTGGTGTGCTTGGGAATAAGAACGTATGGTTAAACTGCAGAAAGACGTATCCCTAATAAAACCAATGTCATTTGGCACGGTTTCTTATTTTATGTTGGTAGCAATTGGCTAGCTAGTTTTTGTTGGCTTTCAGCATGCAATAATGTAATCTATTACATCTATTAAATTTGGTATCAAAGATAAATCTCTATCTCAAGAATCAGAAGAAAAATGGGGTCTTACGAATATGAAAACCAGCGCGAACAAATAATTTTGAACAGATAACACACTAAGTTAATGACTTACTCTTGAGTGACAATTTTGGTGCAATTGATGTAGCCTGAAACTAATCCACTGGCGTTATTTCCTTAAAAGTAATAAAACTATAAAATACCATTACCTTAATGATTAAGACCTGTCTTAATGTAAAACAATTCATATATTCACTTCGCGGCTTTTTGCCGTTTACACCTATTTTTGAAACTAATCCACTGGCGTTATTTCCTTAAAAGTAATAAAACTATAAAATACCATTACCTTAATGATTAAAGACCATGTCTTATTGTAAAACAATTCATATATTCACTTCGCGGCTTTTTGCTCTTTACAACTATTTTTTATAGGTGTAGGTTCCAGAACAGCACAGAACACATACTTAAAGACTGTTTTCCAGTATTGCCACCCATACCTGTTAAAGTGTAACTATTAGTGAAAGGGAAATTCAAATACTGTTCAAATACAAAATGTCAGGTATTCAATTCTCGGATGTTTTTCAAATAAATATGTATTCGACTACTCCTCGGATTACGCCAACTTCTCGTTTGCATTTGTCCTCAGCATTGTATTCGAATATTCTCCATAAATTCTCGGGTAGGTGCAAGAACACCAGAGGTTAAATGACTTGCAATCTGAATCCAGATCCTCGATTTAGTTTCACTGGTTCTGATGGGTGCTTACAGATTTACATCTCTATCAGGCACCGTTGATGGGAAAAGTAAACTAGTAGACAAACAAGTATGAGAGCCCGCCTCGGTAGCGTAATTGGTAGCGTGTCTGTCTCACGTCTCGTTCAGGGTGAGTTACCTGGATAAGGTTTTTCCGGGGTTTTCCCTTATCCTGATAGATGAATGTCGGGTAACTCTAAGCTCCATGGACCGCGGATTCATTTGAGCACCATTTCACCCATTTCATTAATCGTCCGATATGACTTAACATTGGATGACGTAAATTGCTAAAAAAAAAAAAAAAGGTATGAGATAATTAGTTGGGACGACGGAACATGACTACACTATGAAGATAAAATATACATACTCTTTACACGTAATGAATCTATTTCCATTCCAAAGCTATCGAACTGTTCCTAAACAATTCATATTATTTCAAATACTAAATCATGGAATAAAGAAATGTACATTTACGAGATCTGTAGCAACGAACAATTACGTTATAAATACAAAATATAATCCATTTTATAATACTGGAATGCTATTGATTTTCAAGTCCACAATATTATATGCAATACTCTGTGCCATGGTGTGGTGGGTTAGAGCGTCATATTTTGGTTCCCTGAGATGTAATGCACCCTGGTTCCATCCCATTCTTAGGGGATGCGGATTTTAAGTCCCGGATATAGGACCGGTGCACCCACAAGGTGAGGAATTTGAGGAAATGAAATGTGTATGCGATAGGCAGCGAATCCCAGTCAAGAAAGCCAACTTCCCGGCTAGGGGTGTGTGATGCTGACCACATCTCCCCGTAGCCATTGGATGATCGCCAACCTCGGCATTGTGTATGTGAGGCGTGAAGCCGGCGGTAGTGTTGGTGGGCTGTGGCTCACTTGCGGACTTTCACGCCATGGTTTATATCATAAATATACTGCATTTAAGACATCTGCAGACAGTAATTGTGAAAAACTACATTTTTACCTAAAAACTTGTATAAAACAGAGTTATATGTAAAGGCTGGGGGCGTGTGCGTTTTTTCATAAGTATAATGCACATGGACTGTACTGCTATTGATTTTACCGGCGGATTTTACAAATAGATAATTAGTGAAGTGTGTTGTTAAAAGTGTTCCAGTTTATTCATAATGCTTCACTAGTTCAAAGAGTACTGCGTTACATTTTCGACTTATGCACATTGGATAGTCGCGCTGTAATCTCGTCATTTATACTCTGTGTCCAGCTAACTGATATCTTATACAAGCGCACATCCTTCTGAACTTTACTTATATGTTAAGTCCTGTTGATGAGAGTTTTACTATGAAAATAATGTATTACTGTGCTAATAATTGATCACTGCGCTAATTTAGTATTATAGGCATAAATTTCATTTCTGAGAAAGTTTCATTAACGAACTTTTCATTTTCAGGATATCTTGTGCAAAACATGGCGATTGTTATTTAGAGAACTTAACAAATATATTTGGATGAATAGAGTCAGACTGAAAAATCCAATGCCATGGCCTGGATTTGAATCACGGATCTCCCGTTCTCCCTGTGGTTGCTCTAAACCACTGAGCTACTATGGCCAACGTGCCGACATTATATTAAGTTCTCCAACTGACTCGTATGTTTCCCGATAGACCACTATTGGTTCTCATATGTTATGAGACACGCACCTGAGAACAACTGCAGGGAGAGCGTGAGATCCGTGGTTCAAATCCTGGCTATGGCATTGAATTTTTCAGTCTGACTCTGTTCATCCAATTCTTAGCCTATACACGGCTATTGTAGAAGAAATGATTATTTCCATCAATTTACATAAAATGAAAGCATAATGGTTCAACTATGAAGCCTGAGACTTAAGTACATACTAAGTCTCCACAAAAGGTGCGCGTCTCATAGCATATGAGAACACCTAGTAGTTTACCGGGAAACATAGGAGTCAGTTGGAGAATTTTAATGTCATGTCGGCACGTTGGCCATGGTAGCTCAGTGCTTTAGAGCAATCGCATGGAGAGTGGGAGATCCCTGGTTCAAATCCCGGCTACGACATTGAATTTTTCAGCCAGACTTTATTCATCCAAACCTTAGCCTACACACGGCTAGTGTGGAAGAAATGATTATTTACATTAACAAATATATTTCATGTTACATTCATATAAAGTCTTACAGGCTGGGATAAATTCGTAAACTAAAAGAAATAAAGTTCTCTGCTGTATTTATAAATCTGTTATAAACTATATTTTTGTGTATCCAATTTAATGACATGTTGAACTTCATTTAAAATGCCTTTATATTCCAGCACCTTCTATCTCAAGTGGAAAATGTTCCATATACTGATCAAATGGCAAATGTAAGAAGAAATATATCATCAATGAATCCAGTGGCGTCTGGTGGATTAAATTATTGGTGATGCACGAATGAAAAATAAAATATAGAGTAGTAGTGACTCACCTATTTATACAGAAACTCTGCTGACCTCTCCTTAGACCCGGCGACTCTATGGATAACTTTTGCGTTGAAGTCACTGAGCTTCATAACAAACTCCCTCTCAATTTAAAGCATTGCTAATGCTGACAATCGGTCCTGTGACATTCCGTGCCTAAGGGAAGTTTTTACTCTTTTTAAAGTTGAGAAACAGCGTTCTGCTTCAGCGGTAGACATTGGCATAGTTAACAGCACTCGCAGAAGTTTGACACATTCGCTGAATGTAGCACAGGAAATGTTTTCCTTAATGAAGTCCATCAAGCACAAAGCGCCAGACATTCCACGAAATTCCTCTCGACTGTAAATTACAGTCAGTTCTGTACGAATTTTTGTTCCAATGATAAAAGGATAGAACCTTATTGTTTCTCTAAGGGAATCTTCTGGAAATTCCTTATCATAAGCGGAGAAATTGTCTTGATGAAACAAAGTCGAGGCTACCAGATGCACCGTGAAGATAAATTTGTCCTTTGCTTCTCTAAGTATAATATCACAGACTTCTAGAGCTTCTCTTCTTTTCACATCATGATCTTCTATTCTTCTCTTAATTGCAGTTCCTTCGTGTTCCTCAATATCCACGCTATTTCTTACTTTTTGCACTTCCCTCTCAAATGCGTTTAGCTGGGCGAGGGCAAATGTTGCATTGCAGTCTCGTTTCTGTAGCTGATTATACAAAATGTCTACATGGGACATGATCTTGTGAAAGAAAGACAGCAAGAATACAAAATTATCATGTTTCAAAGTGGCCTAAATCCAGAAGCCTGAACTATTGTGACGTTGTTGTTTAACAGAGCTCTCTTCTGAGTAACCTCCATGCATTTAATTAAATTCTCCCTGTGTTCCAAAATGGTATTGACGGTCCGTGAATGAAAATTCCATCGTATCGGAACAGAACGTAGCAATCGTTTCTGCACAACTTCATCAAGCACAGCTGTTCTTTGAGGAGAAGTTGAAAAAATGTGCATATTCCTTGTAAATTGACAAAAAATATCCTCACACTGGTGTTTACTGAGGCTGTATTCAGCATTATTAAATTAAGTTTATGTGCATGGCAGTGTATATGAGAGGCACAATGAGACCTCTCTTTCACAATTGCCAGAACACAGTGTTTCCTATCTCCCATGACGGATGCACCATCATAGGTCTGTGCTATAAGTTTATTCGGGGACCCTGACAATTGCAGATCAAGTTTAGATCTAATGACTGTGGCAAGAGAGTCTGCATCATGACCAGCAGATCGAACAAAACTCCAAAATGGTTCTACAGGCCTGTCATTCACAAGATATCTGTAGATAATAGCCATTTGAAACACTGAGGAAACATCAGTGGTTTCATCTGCTATGACAGCAAGGAATTCTGAAACCTTAATCTCCTTCATTGTTTCCTCTTGGCATACCTCTAACATACACTGAAGAATTTCGTTTTGTATAGTTTTTGAAGTGCCCTTAAAAACAGTTGCTTTTTCCAGATGGCCCTTCAGGACACTATCGAGATCAGCACTGAAATCTATTAGGCCTCAAAAGATAACAGGGTTTTGTGACGTATTAGAATCAGCACGACCTCTCAAAGCCAGCTCAAATGAGCCGCAAAACCGTATACAGTTTATTATGATATTTAGGACATATCTATTCTGCGTAACTTTATCGTTATGCAGCTGTATTTTCCTTCTGTATGCACTGTGCATTGGTGCAGCAATATTAATATTGGCATACATGCTAAACTTAATGTATAATTATATGAGACGAAGACGACTCATGCTTTTTAACACGGTCATGCACGCGTTGTATGTCTTTCATTCCTTGCTTCATCCAGGAATCATCTCATCCGAAGAGCAGGCATGTGAAACAGTATAAAGAGTTATTAATTTTACATCCACATAACTTGTCGTGCTTCTTGTACATGTCAGGGTTGAACTTCCTATTGAAGGTTCTACCTTCTGTCTTAACCGTTTGAGTTATAGAAATGTTTGGCGTGGGCCTACCCATTCGTTTACCTTCAGATTTTTCTTCAGCACTCCGTTGCGAAAAGGGCTTTTCTAGTAAAGATTGCACGGTATTCATTCTATCAGAATTTTAAAAACATACAAAACCAACACCTCACAATAAGCACTATAAATACAATTTTAGAATACGCAGTTTAACCTTAAACAAAGCTTTCTCAATGTTCTGCGAGCACGAAATCACACCACAGAACAAGTAGAAACATACAGATACAAACTAAGCGAAGCCTGAAGGTCACGCTATAGCCGTCGCTAAGAGTAGGAGGAGCTAGGTTGATAAACCTCCATTTAAGCAATGTATAAGAAGCCACTCCCATCTCTTCACATTCCCGCAACTCCCTCAGAGAGCCTACATTTGGGCGAAATCTCAGGTTAACACTTCGCTGCAAACCTAGCGGCTCCTACAGCTAACCTCTGTTTGTTTCGACTTCTGTGGTCATAGGCAGCTACAGACGATAAGCGTAATTGACACATGAATCGAGACAAAATTATTTTAGCGAAAATACAGTACACAGCAGTCAGGAAAAACCTTAAACAGAAACATGTGAGTGGACTCAACAGTTTGGTACTAACCGTGGTTCTATTCTCCGTGTCTGATTTGAAAGAAATTTTCTCGGCTAACAGTGTGTGACTGTAATGTCCAAAAACTTATTTTCAAATAAAAGTGTTCTGAATCAGCAGCATGTGAAAGTCTCCGGTAACTTGTTTTCGAATACAAGTATTATTTATATAAAAAACCGTCCTCCAACATAAAGTCCTATTGAACGATGAATGGAATGGGTGAACTGATGTCCAAAATAACCCAGGAATCAGAGAGCTTAGAGTTACCGACATTCGTCTTATACAGTTAGGGAAAACTCCGGTAAAAAGGTTATCCAGGTAACTTCCCTGGACCAAGACCTCTTGAATGCGAGGCAGAAGCATTCTCATCTACGCTTCCGTGGCGGGTGATAAGAGTAACTGATGTCGCTTAGCAGTGTGTGACAGCAACCGAAAACTTGCACTCGGATACAAATGCTATCGGTTGCAAAAGCATGTAAAAGTACCCGAGAACTTATTTTGGAACACAATAAATGCTCTCGATTAGCAGAGTGTGACTATCCGAGAGCCCGTCTCGGTAGCGTAGATGGTAGCGTGTCTGCCTCACGTTCAAGAGGTCCTGAGTTCACATCTAGATCGGGGAGCATTATCTGGATATGGTATTTTTCCGACGTTTTCCCTTATCCTGAAAGATAGATGCCAGGTGATTCTAAGCTCTGTGGCCGTCAATTCACCGACTTCATTCATATTTCGATATGAGCTAACGTCAGAAGATGTAATTACCCCATAAAAGAAGAAACAAAATATCTGAGAACCTGACAGTTTCCATTCTTTGAAGTGTTCGAACACAACGTATTCGATTATTCACGTGGTTTGATTCTGTTCATCACTAATAACTGTTTTTCTGATGGGAATAGTTCTGGACTGCGACGAATGAGATGCGCAGCGTTCTCCGCTTTGCCTCTTCGTTGCTAGACTCATTTCATATTTCCATCTCTCTCGCACACTATTCTAGAACGTTCAAGTCTTCTTGGCACTAGTCGTAAGAGAAAATCAACTGAATTTTCAAAAATTTTCTATAAATGTAGTTGTTGAAATCAAAATTGGAACATGGATATTCTGAGATGTTTTAAATGCTGTAGTTATAGTTTATTTAATTATCTACTTTTTAATCCAATGGAACTGCCAGTGGATCATCCATATAGCCGTGAATGCCATTTTTACTTCAAGAGACAGCCGTCATTGTCCCTTTCTTCATGTCTGAGACTTGGAAATTTATGATGATATGCTCCAAAATATCACCAGGTTCTTCTTCTTCTTTTCCTCCTTCATGTCTCACGCAATTTTTCCAGTCTTATGTCAATTTCTTCCCGAAAAGTCGTTCAACATACTACTGTTTCTGTTTGGAACAATCCCTTTAACTTGAGCCCACAATAACTCAACTGAATTGTACCAAAAGTGATAAGGCGATTACCTTGTGTCTTATTTCGACTGCTAGTTGATTCAGCTGATGCACTTTTTAAACGGAAGAACTTAATAATACTGATTTGAACTCTGGACATAAACATAACGCATTATGCAGATGAAACATTCTACAGACTAACAGGAAATGAATAGTTTGCTCTCCCTCTCTCTCGAATTTAACAAACACCGTGGCTTGTTCAAAGTAATTCTCTTAGAAGATGTCAATAGTTCACATTTCGGTCCTGGGTACCTAATTACAAATATACGTACCCACATACATAAATACATGCCAACCAATAATGATGTACTTTAAAGTGCTTACTTCGCGAAGCATGGTTATAATATATTGGTATTTTATTTATTCGTATTACGAAAACGATGTGAGCTAAAACTACGGGTTTCTTCGGTTATGTTAGAAATATTAGTCCCTGCGTTCCTCGTGGATCACGTTTAGCAACATTTGAATCTGTATTTAAACGCAAATAATAGTTGGATTCACTTGGCGCTCGTCACACCCCAACTAAGGGGAATACGATATGACATCACCAAGGACGCCGATTGGTTACGTACCTGGTTGCCTTAAAGGACAAACGTCATCCCAATTGGAAGTAGTCACAGTAAGTACGTTAATCTATGGGTTAAAGTAAACGGAGATTTGATTTGAAAAATAATATATATATATATATATATATATATATATATATATATATATATATATATATATATATATATATATATATATCTGTTGATTTTATAAACAGCAAATCGCACTATTTATAGCAGTATATAATGATGATAACAATAATGCGCATTCGATATTAAACTTTCTTCCCCAGTTCATACAGAAAATATCCACTTGCACACAAGTACAGTTCCATTCTGACAGCCACCTGGATGCAATACACAATTACTGTCTTGCCGGCAAGTATAGGACAGCAAGAAGCCCTTTACAAAACGCAAAGAACGCATTCTAAATGCCGTGAAAAGTTAAGTCGTGACCTTTCAAATATAAAATAATATCCAAATATTTGGGTTGAACTCATTAATGGTTCCAGCATGAAGGACAATGACACTTCCTCCTCTGTATAAAGTAACTTTCATTATTTCTTCTAGTGTAAGCTAGTCGCCCTTTCTTCACGGCATGATTGCCGTTTACCCATCTCTCAAACCCAGTGACAGTCATTACGTAGCAAAAGTATATCAGAGCACACATTGATTGTGTGGACAACAAGCTAAAGGTAGTATAATTTGGAATTTTGTAGTGGCTCATGTCCACACTCATGTCTAATATTACAGTCTAACAAAGTACAGTATTAACAAAGATAAAGCCATTGCAAAGCTTTGAGAAGCAGGATTATAACTTATAGTAGTTACCAAAATGCGCAAGGATCCCAGGAGATCTGTTTACGCTGTAACCTCGTGACCATGGACTTTCACCTTACCCTTCCGTCCGCCACTTTCCACTCCAACGACCAACTTCTCGGAGTTGTCGCTGAGGTAAAGCAAAACAGAAAAGGATATTCTTGTTCCGTGGCATTATGAGAACGTCGTCTGCATATTCAATTCCGTAGGGAAGCTAGACATGTAGGCCGCAGAAACTGGTGGAGACATTACACTGGCCTCAGGTACTTCCGTAGCTATGGGTCTGACTGTTGCAAGCTGTCTTTACACTCTCACCCTGAATTGAGATCCCGAGGGAAGCTCAGTGCGAGACAGGGAGAAGGGATACGTGCCTCTTGAGTGTGTACAGAAGGCTTTGGCGTCTCGTAGTAACGAAAGCCTCCTCTACTTCCAGCAGGACTGCGACTGCCTTAAGGTTTTCCTGAAAGCCCAGAACAGTCTTCTCGCCCAGTCTCAGTAGCTGCAGGGTCGTGGAGTGTTCGTGATGGAAACCAAAATGATCATCCGGTAGGTGTTCCTCAAAGAGAGTGGTGGGAAGGGTCCGTAAGAATTATACTTAAGTTTTTGAATTGGGAGTAAACTACGAAGCAGTACTGTACTGGAAGACCGAATCCTTGTTGGCCTTCACAATGCAGACTCTTGCCTCTTTCTACCACGCTGGAAGGTGACGGATGAAGGCATTATATATCCTTGTGCGGTGAATGCCTTTTTAGGAACAACCTGAAGCTTAGCGCTGTGACGCTATAATTTCCAAGGACTTTATATGGGTTCGGCCTTAGGATTTCGGAAGAGAAATGTGTAGTGTTTAACGCCCGCTTTTATCACATGCGGCACCGTAGGCGTATGAGATTTTGGAAATCACCTCTTTCGGGGAGGCTGGGAAGATCGATCTGCTCGACCACAGTTATGACTCCCCATAGAGATATTCCCAACCACTTCCACGAGATCAGTTAAGTTTTCGTTCTGGAAGTCCTCCCGTTGTTCGAATTGATTCGACAGGTGGTATGCAAATAGCGTAGCTTTCTCGTGGGAGTTGAAGCCGAGCACCCACGAGAAAAAATGCTGGCACTGAAATTTGTCCCTTCTCAGGGACTTAATTATCCGCCAGTGCCTTTTCCCATATAAGTTGACATTTTGGAGACTGTGTTCCTATGTACAGGAGCATTTGTCTTGAGCCTTAAATTGGTGATATAATGCTTCTAATCTGAGATGCCAAAGCACGGCCATAACTGCCTTCACTCTTAGCAATTGCCGTAATGTGTAGTGTTTAACGCCCGCTTTTACTACATACGGCACCGCAGGCGGTGACACTGATGATGCATGAGATGAAGATGGAGCACCGGTGGAATGAGATGGCGGGGGAAACCGGAGGTCCCGGAGAAAACCCGCCCAACGCCGTGTTGTCCACCACAAATCTCACTTTGCGGTCACCTGGGATCGAACCCGGGCCGCCTTGGTGAGAGCCAAGCGGTCTAACCACTGAGCCACGGCGTGGCCGCAATTGTCGTAGTTCATTAGGTATGGTTGTGGGGGTTATTTTCTCGGTTGGGAAGTAGCTGTCATTTTGGATCTGTTGAAACCCACTAACGCCACTTCCAGCACCTCGATGTTGTCTATACCTTGTCGCGAGTCGATGCATTGGTTCATTTCAAGAATGACTGCATCCCAGTATACATTTTCATGTAGAGAAAAAACAAGTTGTTTCATAGACAGCATGGATACCTAAATTATGTATGTTACTGTCTCATTGTTAAAGCACCATCTGAAATACAGCTCCATTGACTTCCATACGTAGAAGCAGTGCATTGACGTACCATATTTTGTCACACTTTCACATTTACGAGATTTTAGCTATTGTGTTGATTACGTGTACTGCAAGAAACTTGCAGGTCAACAAGTCCCATAAAAATAGATCAATTGGGATCAGGTTAAGGAGCTGGTAATGGACCCATCCAGTGAGCCCACAATGAGGCAGCGTACTTCTTTTCTGATATTAAGAGATGTGGATAGAGTAGCTCAGATAGAACGAAACTCTTTCAAAAATACTATATACGTATTGGCAACTAAAGGTTGCCACATAAGAAAGTACTTCACAATCCCTACAGATATGACACAAACTCTTATTCAATACAATTACACAAACATGGCAAGGTGGATTTTGAAAATACAAATATGAGAACTGAACAATATTTTCATGCTTGAAGCATACTTCACTCACAAATACACAGGCTTCATTTTTATCTGTAATTTTAATGCGCAAATTTGAAGTCACCAATAGCATCGCTAATGGAGCGAGTTTATATACAACTCCCCTAGTGGCTTGCGATCGTATTTAATGTGCTGACAGCAGCTTTGAAACTTCCCTCTACCAACAGGTAAACATACTATTAAATTTTAGATGAGTCGTATTTTTTACACAGTTAAATCTCGAGGTAAACATACTGTTTGAGAGGTGGGTCTGCCCATGTAATATAAAGGTGCGTAATTTCGCCTGGTACGTAGATACAATAGAAATTTTTAAAAAACTATATACTGAAATGCAATGCACTGCAAAGCTAATTATACAGCCATAAAAGTATACCATGAAGAATATACAAAATGATAAGTCAATGAACACTTATTTCACAATGAACATCTGTTTTTCTGTTACAATAGACATATATGCATATTGTAAACCTGTCACAAAAATAGAAATATTTCAACTTGATCTCAATTCTTTTCTATCACCCACAGTTTCCTCACAATGTAACTTCATTGCAAACCAGAAAATTAGCAGAACATGTTTTAGGAATGAAAAATAAATTAGTGTTACACTATATACAAAGCTTGTATTCAAGTCTAAACAAGAAAATATTTCTAGTAAATAGTCTTATATGTCCATTTTCTTATATTTCCTTTCTCTCTTCCCCTTAAACACTGTCTATATTCTGTCATAACATTATTTATTGCTTCTAGATTGGAACCAGTCACTTTATAGTGTCCAGTGTCTCTCTTTTTGTGAGTAACTGATTTTGTATCTTGGAAATGTTTGATGCATCAATTGGTTTTAAAAGACATAAGGATACCAACATTAATAGACATTTTAACTAAGCGTGAGAATGACAACAAATTTATATTGTATACAGATAAAAAGTAAGACGTTTATGTTGTAAACCAAAGTATGTCAATTTGATGGTACCTGAACACTTTTGACAACATTACACTCTGAGGAACTTGTCTGAATGCCAGATAGCATTGCACAAACTCCTCTATGCAGCGGTTTAAATTATATTGATATGTCGCACCAATTTTAATTAGAAAGTAGCATTCAACCATGAAGGCAAGGTGCTCTGTGTTCATTTCCAAGGGAAGCTGGTTGTTGTATTAATTTCCAGCACAACCACACTGAGAGCACTGTAATTTGCTTACTGTTGTGCAAAAATTACCGCTTCTTCTCCGTAGAGGGCACTATGATTTCAAGATAGACTCACCAGTACACATCATTCTTGCTCAATTGGAGGGCGGGAAATAACAAATAAAAATGAACACCGCGTATATGTTTAGCAAACGGTAGACTTGTTAAAGCAAACAGATTCAAAATAAATATCAATGACAACACTGCTGTTAAAATGAATAATCATCGTAGAAACATATGGAATAGTAATGCGAGCATTTTCAAGATGATATTGATGCAACATATACTCCTACATAATTTTCCAGACCTTAAAATGGCTGACATCTAATTAATCGCTTGAGGAGGATTGCTCTCTGAAAACAACAATGATACTCTTGGTAGTAGGAGCTCACATAGAACCTCCCATGCTTGGGCCTCTGCTCATTTATGAAATGTGTTCAGTTAATGAGGCCTGTGATAAATGCTTGGAAATGTAATGCAGTGAGAAACCTGTCATTTATGGTCGCTTATAGTAAAGCCTATGATCCTCAGAACTTCATTGCCCTGTACACCATAAACATGTTCATCAATTCATTCTGTATGTAATGTTCCATGTTTGTTGCAGTTTACGTATTTCCCTTTCTTGCATGTAAGAATTGTACTGCACTGTGGAGTACTCATCAACAGATAAATGAATGAAAGCATGGCTTAAATCTGTGTAGGACGATAATCTGTAAGTAGAGTAAAACAAATCTCTTTGATATGAGAGCTTTACATCTTTCATGGTATGTTTTGCCTTTCAGCATTTTTAGTTCAGTAAGTAGAACACTAACAATATGTATTTATTCATTAAAGTTTCGTATGTCTAATTAGTTGAATCACTTCAGCTCTACAAGTATTACCACAAACCATTTTTGTGCTTTAGTGTCACAACTCATGGGATACTTAACAAAGGTATTTCAAAGAGGGTTATTTTATCTTATCTGACCCCAAAGTGTTTTATTATTATTCAAAAATAGTACATCAGCCCATCTTCTTGTACATGGTCAAAATTTACATTTCCCATAATGATCTATGTACTTCATTATTTCTTCCACAGCTTTTAATCTGTTTTCAGATTTGAATTTAGTTTCTCCAACAAAAATCAAGATGAAACTGAATATACTACAGCATACCACAGGAAAGAAAGTCTCCGGGGGATGAGACGCAGGGTGGTTAGAGAAGGTTCCTATACCCTCCCTCAGTAATTTATAACACCCCATTTCAGTTCAGTTACAGAGCATTCAAAAACATTCTGATGGCTTCTACTTTTGTGAATGAATGTTTTCCGTTTTAGTGTACTGAATGAATAGGGCACATGTTTTTTTAACAGTTCTACTCCTTGCGTATCATGCGTTCTCTGTCACACATTTGCTGACCTTGTCCCACTGTGGAAGGAGGCGCATTCCTTTCAGGGAGCTTCTTTGTGTTGCTGGACAGTTTCTTCATTTTGCTAAGAGTTGGACAAACACTGAAATACTTATGGGATTTCTTTAATTACCATTAAATATATAGGAAGGATTGTAAATAAAGAGGGAGTATCATTTACTAGTCCATCCCTTCTGGCACTTGGCAGTTTATCATGTTTATTTCTACCCTTTACACTATTACCAACATGGTAATTGAGTAGCAAATTTAAATACTTTATAATAAGTGGACCACCAAAGAGGAAATAAAGGAACAGAAGTATAATTTCTTGAAACAACTACTAAACAGATATTCAAGGTCACATATGGAAGTAGAGGGAATCATCCTGGACAGGAAAGAAATGACATGGAAGGCCTGAATGTTTGTTTGTAATTTTACGTCCTCCAACATTAAGTCATATCGGACGATGAATGGAATAGGTGAAATGATGCTCAAATGATCCCGACATTCATCTTTCAGGATAAGGGAAAACCCCGGAAAAAACCTCATCCAGGTAACTCACCCTGACCGAGATTCGAACTCGGGACCTCTTGAACGTGAGGCAGACACTCTACCACCACGCTACCGAGGCGGGCATGGCCTGAATGATTTCTTACTTGACTAACCCCAAAAGAAAGAGCAGGAGGCAATGCATAATCTGTTATGGAAGCAATAGAAAAAGGGTATATAATAGCAACATAACAGATTAACTAATTTTTGGATGAGTTTAGAACTAGTGAATACAAATTTATGAATAAGCATTTTGTAGTCTTTTTTTTTTTTTTTTCACACTTCACTTAATAATCAAACAATTAAAACAAATTAAACAATTGAAATGATTATTTTTCTCAAAAGTTGCATATCTTTTCCAATGTTAACTTGGTGGCATATCGAGTGGGGAATCTTCATATCCAATACTTCACTTCTATTTTGTTGTATAGGGTGAACCTACCCAATTTCGTGATATACCTTATTTCGTGAATCAGTCTTTCTGGTCCCTCAAGCACTGTCGTAGGTCCAGATGCTGAGATTGCACTATGTATTCAGAGAGGGTAGTCACCCCTCTTTCGCTGTAGGAATGTGGAGGTCACTAGCCTGCTATTGGGGTGTCCACAGCCAGTAGTACTCTTGGAAGCTTGATGTGAGGAAGAGTAGCTGCAGCAGTCATCAGCTAAATTTATTCAGTGTTTCATACAGAATATTTAATCTGGTGTTGAATCATTACAGCCTTAACACATGTAAGTATTGCCCTATTATAGTACCTTTTTAATCCAGAAGGGCATTATGCCGTGAATGGCTTACGAAAATGACCGATTTGCTTACGATTTTTTTCAATCTTTCAGATAAAATGGCTCCCATTGGAAAACAAAATTCACAAGACAATGGAGGTAAAATGAAAGTGAAACTTGCCATCACTAAAAGAAGGCAAACATATGATGCTGGGTCTCTACAAGCAGCACTTAAGGCCATTTTACAGAAAAAGTGGCCTATATCCAAAGCTGCTAAGCAATTTTCGTTCCCTGGAGCACCCTTAAGGACTACATAAGTAGAAATGATGGTGATATGATATCAACGGATATTAAAAAGATGGGTAGACCGTTCATCTGGAAATGAAATCAAGCTACTTAAGTTCATTGTGGACATGCAGGAACTTGGTTTTGGTCTGACTGTGGACAGAGTTCGGCACATTGCTTATTCGTTAGGAGAAAAGGAGCACAGTACCAATGCAAAGCATTTCCCCTTCAGTGATGTGAAGAAATCTGCAAGTTGAAAGTGGTGGAGGAACTTCAGGTATAAATACAGCTTATGCCTACGGACTCCAGAAAATCTATCCCAATATTGAGCAATCGAAGCCAACCGGGAATTGCTTAATGACTTCTACGACAAAGTGGAAGCTGTGTACACAAAATATGGACGCAATATTAAGCCTCATCAAATATGGAACTGTGATGAGACCGGGATGTGCTATGTTATGAAGACTGGACGAATTGTGACTAAAATACGCAAGAAATATGTCTACAATCGTACGATAGCAGACAAAGCTGAGATCCATATTGTTACCATGCATCAATACTGCAGGAGAGTTTGGTCCAACCTCGGGGTTAGGATGACTAAAGGACTAAAAGAAGGCACACTACCAAATGTGAATGTGTGTTTATCCCAAAGCGACTGGATAAATTCAGAACTATTTCTGACATGGTTCCAAGCATTTATTCATGGAATTGGATCAGATAGGCCTGTGTTCCTGATCATGGACTCTCATGCAAGTCACCTGACTCTGGTGATTTTGCAATTAGTTTCCAAGCATCAGATTGTTTTGATCACAATTCCTGTCCACACTAGCCATCTTCTTCAACCGCTAAGATGTGTCGGTATACCGACCACTGAAAGCAGCTTGGCAGAAACATATCAGGGTCTTTCAAGAAGGGAACCCACTGATAAGGCCAGTTGCTGTGATTTTAATAACATTTTTAGTGCAGCCTTCCTTGAAGTGTTCATAAAAGAAAACATTTCAGGCTTCACAAAAACAGGAATATTCCCACTTAATCCCTTTGCTGTACCGGAGGAGGCTTTATCATTGTCAAGAATGGGATCTACAGCAACAGCAAATGATGATACTACTGCCAGTGTTGTTCCAAGAGAAGAATCGAATTTCTCCAAACAAGTTGAAGGGATGTTGCAACTGCCTAAATTCATAGCAAAAGAAAAACAGTGGTGCGCGAGCCAGAAAGGATCCCTCATCCAAAGGGTTTTATCCAGGAGAAACTCAAAGTGTAATGAGATCCAAAAACATAAATGCGTTATCTACACAGAGCCAATCCGGGACAAGTGGTTTACAACGAGGACAGAAGAAGAAATTTGAAAAGAAAAGTGATGATAAATGGAACTGTAATATGTGTGTATGGAAGTGAAAAAAATAAAAGTTCCTAGATTCAGGTTTGCTTTTGTTTGAAATGGTACCATGAAACTTGCCAATCTGTAGATTCCAATGATCCACCTATTACTTTTATGTGTAATGAGTGCACAGAAGCAGAACAAAGTGGCAGTAATATGAATGAATACTTCAACTCGATATAACATTCACGAAATTAGGTATGGCAAGTCATGGAATTAAGTAGCCTATCACAATTGCTTTCTTGGAAGTGTTGAAAAGTGTTATAATAAATTAAATTTAAAGAGAGTGACTCTCTTCAAATTTAAGCCTATCACAAAATTAGGTACATATGTACAGTATTTTAAGTTAATAAAGTTCTCATTTAGTTAGATTCTTAGCAGTTATTAGCTAATGGAGTACTATTAGTGTTGTAAGTATAAGAGAAGTATTAATAAATTAGTTTTTGAATATATGCATTATCTTTATAACATGGTGATTCCTTAGCATCACGAAATTAGGTACCCTATATGGGTACATGTATTATCTAACTAAATAAAAAATAAATACAAAAATGTTCAAAGTGAGAATAAAAACTTACTCATTCTGTCCAATTATTGTTCCTCTGTAAACTAATCCTTGCACACTATGCAGCATTTAACTTGGAACACTTGGAGGGTTAACAACTCAGATGTTCTGCTGATATCTGACATTCTTTAGTATGAAAGCAAAGGATTTTTCATCTGTTATTAGGAATACACAAAGCTGTATAAAATTACAATAGCAAGAGAAAAGAGTAAGATTCATCATAAAATTTTCAGATCATTGTATAGTAATTTAATAAAGAACATTAATTTGTTGTTCCAGTTTGAAAGACTACACATGCAACATTGGGCAGCCAGATAGTTACTGATAAGCTTGCAAAATGCTGCATTACCTTTAAAGTAAAAAACCTATCCTGCTTAATCTATCTCCTAAATCTCAAATATTTACAGAAAAGTTTTTGCTGTAACATATTACACTGCCAAGAAGCTCATGTTAGAGACGTTCACCCCTGGCCTGGGTTACAGCACACTCGCACAGTGCTCCCATCTCATCCCTTCCTCCCATGGGGTCTGACATACAATACCTTATTGTAGTGTTTTTTTCCCTAATTATTTCCTCCCATTTTTGACTAAGCAGAATTTTCATTGGAAAAAGGATGTGACCTTTCTTCCTCAGCTTGTTTGTTGCTATGTCAGCAACCTTGTGTTTCAAAATAACAAATTATCATCTTTCGTATATTTTCATTTCACACAGAATACACTCAGACATGATTCATGCTCACCACATTTCACTTTACTGGGAGATATACCATACATGTTTATTTGCACTCATGGTACAATTAGTTTTTCTTTTTGTCTTATAAAGAATATGAAATCCTTTCAATTTCACCTGATGGTTAAAAATTATGTAAGTATAGCAATCACCAAACAATTTGGCATGTAAACAATTCTTTGGAACTAGGGGACGAGCCTATACCAGCAAGGGTTGTAAATATTGTCTTGAACCTCATGCCTCTCACCCTCATTAAGCACAGAAGTTTTCAATTACAGGTGAAGAGAAATGTTTTACATAAGTGCCTGTTTATTGTTCACGATAGTGATTGTGATATGTCAGGCATAACCTTTAGTAGACTGCAGTAATATACATAGTCCTGCCATTAATTCTGTCCCAAAGTTTCAGTTGCCGCCACAAACTATTAGGTTAGCACCTGCCATTTGGCATTCTCCAGAGCAACATACATGCAGCCAACATTATACGGCGGCCAGCTGCCGCTTGGTTAAGATGGAGTAGGGAGCAAAGGAGAATTGCATCGCAGTGGTTGCATTACACAAGTGTAACAGGACACCAGTAGAGATTTTCAAGTTGTTACGACCACTGCAAATTACGCAGAAATTTGTTTATCGATGTATCAAACAATACACTGAGACCTCCTCTTTTGCTAGAAGTGGTCTGTCACGCACGACCAGAACACCAGCCGTGATTAAAGCTGTTGCTGAGAGATTTTGGAGAAATCCGCACCATAAAGCAAAAAATAGAGGCAAGGGAAATGAAAATCGCTCCGAGAACGATGTCACGCATTATAAAAAAAGATCTTGGACATTCAGCATACCAAAGAAGGAACAGCAACTGACAATAGCTTTAAGGCACATAAGAGCCACAAGAGCCAAGAGACTATTGGAGGAGCATTCAAATGGCAGTCACTGCCAAATTCTCTTCATGGATGAGAATCTTTTCACTGTGGAAGAAAAACTCATGAATGATCATGAAGAACTCACCAGAATGATCAAGTGTATGCTCGCGCATCTCAGCAAGCTGCTGCCAAGAGTCCAAGAGTGGAAAGAGATCATGATCCAGCATCTGTGATGGTTTGGTGGGGGTGTCATTTGAGAGAGTCACTTCACTAAATTTCTGCGAACAGGGGGTTAAAACACATGCCACCAACTACCAAACTGACGTGTGTTTGGAGGAATTTAGTAACAGTGACGTCAAAATTAATATAAAATTATTTGTGGTTGGTTTATTGACACTCGTCACTTACTTTTTCATATATTTATGAGAGACTAGTTTCAAAGGCCCTGGCCTCCATTTTCAGTTGGGAAGAGATTGAAAATGGAGGCCAGGGCCTTTGAAACTAGTCTCTCATAAATATATGAAAAAGTAAGTGACGAGTGTCAATAAACCAACCACAAATAATTTTATATTACCAAACTGACATTCTGGAAAAGGTTGTGTAGCCCCTTAACACCACCTTGTTTGCGGGTAAGCACTGGATATTTCAGCAGGACTCAGCACCTGCCCACAAGGCAAAGACCACACAACGTTGGCTGGAGAGCAACGTTCCAGAGTGTATCTCTACCAGTGATTGGCCTTCTGGAAGCCCTGACCTAAATCCACTACACTACTGTTTATGGGATATTTTAGAGCAGAAGGCCTGTTCTAAATCTCACAATATCACGTCCCTAAAGGCAGATTTGATGAAGGCAGCTGCCTCAATACCCCAAGATGTCGTGCTTGCTGCGATAGATGAGTGGCCGGAGAGATTGAAGAGATGTGTCAAGGCAAAGGGCAGACATTTTGAGTGATATATATATACTTTGTGTAGTCTCTAAAACAAGTAACATATATTTGTTCGTTGTAGTTATCATTTATGTATACGTATGTGTCTCTGTATGAGGAACAGAACTTAGGGCAGGGCTGTGTATAACTGATAGTGATATAGCCTGATGTGTAGCAGTGTCAGGGGATCAACTTTCTGCATACACACACTGAGTTTACCTACCAACTGCTGCAGTGGAACCAAGAGCTGTGGTGTGAGGTGGATTGAAAGCATCACAAAAGAGTAAGTAACTTGTTCCTTAGTTTGCCATCTCAAAACTCCAGATGCCAAATTGTTTGGCAATACTTATATACACAATTTTATTGGCCAGTGCATATTTGCAAGCTATGCTGGTTATGCAATTTAAATGCCATTACTATCTACATGAGTACAGTTTATGAAATGATGCAAATGGATTAAACACCACATAGATATATTATACCATAGAATACACTAATATTAAGCATTTATTACTTTAATTTTACTATGCAATACCGCAGAAACAACAAAAGAATAATAAAACACAATGCATATTGAGAAAACTTTATCTGATCAATTTACATATATAGTATTACTACATTATGGCAGTCAATTTCATTTTTTAACTATTGTTATATTGCACATTTTTCAAAATTTATATCCTGGGGCACAGAATAGACTGCTAAATTAATGAGAAAATTTGTGAAAGATTTCAAGACAGGAGAAAAACATAATTTATTCCTCGGGATTAAGAGCTGTCCTAATGGTCTATGTTCTCTGCTTGTTGATTGTGAGGTCTACACAGGCATATTGTCCCTCCACTCAAACTTCTCTCTTCTTCATTGAAGACGTATGTGCTAGCAAAGCTCTCATCAGAGTTCAGACCTTAGATATTCCCTTGAAGTTTATTCATTCCAACTGATCACTGAGCTGAGGCCAATGACACCTTTGCAACACCGTGTTGCATATACTGTCTGTGAGGAGGTAACTCAATTTGGAAGCTAAACAAATGAAGGTTTATATATCGAGATTCAACTGTATTGGAACACCACAGTGAAGCGAAAAATTATTAAATTTTAGATGAGTCGCATTTTTTACACATCTGCTTCACTTTCGTACCTATTTTGGGGACATGTTTCACAAATCTTCGTTTGCATCTACGGCTCTTGTGCGACTGACGCTAGATCCAGCGGTGTGGGTAATTCTGGGGTTGTTGCTGCCATCTGTTGATTTAGTGATGAACTACTAAATCAACAGATGGCAGCAACAACCCCAGAATTACCCACACCGCTGGATCTAGCGTCAGTCGCACAAGAGCCGTAGATGCAAACGAAGATTTGCGAAACATGTCCCCAAAATAGGTACGAAAGTGAAGCAGATGTGTAAAAAATGCGACTCATCTAAAATTTAATAAAATGAAGGTTTATTTATCCTTAAGAAATAGCTTAAACCATACACTTAAAGATATCATGTAATGACCAACAAGAACTGTATAACAGCACAGTTTACGATCATATCAAGCAAGAATTTTGCACTTGTGTTATATCTCACATTTAGTAATTTCTGCTTAAGCACATTCATGATGGCATCTATTTTATAAGGCACAATGTTTACAGTGATGTTAGGTTTAATTTACCTTGTAAAGGAGGAGGCAGAGCACTTGCAGTAATTAAAATCTTACTGAAAACCACACATGTGATACTGATTTGTTTACTGGCACAGCTCTGCAGTGTCAAAAATTTCTAGTGAATCTAATGGGCTGAGTAAACATGGAGAACATGGGACAACATTTGGACTTCATTAGCAGATTAATAACTTCAATGCAATATCTGAGATTTTCAAATGTTTTGCATAAAGCATGTGAAAATTCAAGAACTATCTGTTTCATCATTCTCAACCTAGCAATCTCGTGCTTCATTGTACTGCCATATCTTCTCACATATAAAATAACTTCTTAGGCAAAGGATATTTCAGTCTCAGAATCAAATCACAATCAACAAGCTAAAGTCTGGTGCTCTAACAGCAGCACACAGGTTGAAACTGTACTCCCCTCTTCAACATCCTTGGATGTGTATATCCATTAAGCCATTTTCAAGTTCTGTACCTTGTGCTTAAATTTCATATGAAGCTTGGGTTTCCATTGAAGGAAAACGCTGCCATGAATTAGTAAGCATATAGCCTTTAACTATTAAGTCCTTATTCTTTAAGAGTTTCTTGGCTTTTAAAACTTAAAACTTATGCTTTTAAAACTTAAAAGCATAGAAATAATTTTTGTGCATCAAATGTTCTGGAACAGAAATATTAATTTTATCAATATAATATACAACAATATACAACTCCACTAAGAAACATTATGGTACAGTATTTAAGATGTGTGCTTCTAACAACAAAGTACAGTGCCTTATTTGTCACTGGTAGCCGACCAGCCAGCGGGCAGTTAGTAATGCAGTGGAAGGCAGGCTGCCATCACAGTACGTACATTGCTGCGGCACTGAATATTTAAATCTAGCGCTTAGGTTTAGCATGTAAATTATAATTACAATAATCACATAACTTTGTCCCAGAAGGTGTTGGAGATTATGTCCTCGTGCTGCCACCCATGTTTTACATCTTAAAAAAAAAATTTCTGTTGACATGCATTAATTCATCTTTTGAAATTGCAGTAATTTTTATTCTGATACTGTCTTTCAGTTCTTCCAACATATGTGAGTTTCTGGATAAACTTTTATTTTTTTTTTGAGTTCTCCATAAATAAAAATTGAATACTGTAAGGTCTGGGGATCGCGGTGGCCATAGTCCATTATTGGTCACCCTATCTTTAAAAAGTCCTTAATTAATTGCAATAATAGATCAGCTATATGTGCTGTAGCAGTCTTATTAAAAATAGGCCTGTGTGCACTCAATGTCACACAAATGTTACAAGAATGGTTTGATTATTGCATCCCTGTAGCTCTGTCCAACTGTTTCCTCAAGGAATATAGGCCCTATAATTCGGTATGCATTCACAGTACACCAAACACCAATTTTCTGGTCTTGCAATAACATTTTGTGAACAATATAGGATTTTTCAGCACTCTAATATCTGTTGCTGTGTGATGATATGTGACCATGTAATGAAAACCATGCTTAGTCTGTGAAAAAAAAATTAACTTTGGGTCCACATTGCCATCATTAACTTTACCCACCACCCAATTGCAGAAATTTATTCTATTCACAGCATCATGTGGTTGCAGTTCCTGAACTATGGTTATTTTATATGGTTTTAATTTCAAAAGTTTAGGGGCTTTTCAAGCTGAGAACTGTGAAACACCTGTTTCCTGTGATAACCTACTCATAGATTACGTAAAAAATGAAGCTAGCTACAGTGAAGCAATGAATATTTTACAACTATAACAATTTGTAACAAAAATTTCACTTAACTTATGAAAATTATGTTAATTCTTCTTTCTAATTGAAATTGATTTCACGAACTCTTATCCACATCTTCAGTCAAAGAAAACCAAGGAGAAAACAAATTCGTCATTAAGATAGTTACTATGTTATGTTTTTTTTTCAGTATTACCAAAATCTGAAAACGAAACAAACTTAAGAACAGAATCAACTGCCAGTATTTCCAAATTCATTATGCGATGTTTATTTTTTGAAATAAATATCTTTTCCCAAACCATTAAATCTACTAGGCCATTTAATTGTTTTAATAATTTAACTTCAGGATTTATATCATGGTTAAATGACCCAAACTGATCTGCTACGGCTGATTTATCAGTTTGTTTATACTTAATGTTACAAAAATGTTCTTTCGTTCTGGTTTCGTTTTTTCTCCTGTGGTTTTCTTTGACTGAAGATGTGGACAAGAGTTCGTGAAATCAATTTCAATTAGAAAGTAGAATTAATGTCATTTTCTTAAGTTAAGTGATGTTTTTGTTACAAATTGTTATATTTGTATAATACTACTCAAAGATTTTCTTGGGCTATGTTCTAACTTTTGTCCTATCTCATCAAGTTTTTCCTTTGCAAACACATCAGTTATTTTGAGTTTCCAATAGAGAATAGAACCAGGTTGTCTGAATCTCTTTACAAATTTACCAACTGTCTCTCTGTGACGCGCAGGAATATGAGGAAATGGGTCTACAAATAGCCGTGTCACTTCTGTACAAGACCTTGCATGTAAGAATCATGTATGAATATGTGGTGTGCTAATTATACACACATCTTGGCGTTATAACACAACTAATTACAATTTGACCACAAAAAACACAAAAAGAACCTGCACTAGCAACAGCCGAATATGCTCTGATATGGGTGCCAGGAAAAGTGAGAAGCACTGTGTACATGCAACTAGCCTCCACTGACCAGCCATATGTGAAAAATAAGGCATTATCTAGTATTACTGATTTTAACCTTCTGTGGCATTTTTTATGCATTGCCCATTTCACAGCAGCTGGCAAGTTGGCATACTTGTTTTACCTTACAATAGCTTAGGATGTAATATCTGTATAAAGATAAATTGAATTTTTCAAATGAAATGATGGAAACATTGGCCTCTTGCATCTGCATATTCCTAACATCTTTTTACAGAAATGCCATTCATTTTCATTTTCTGAAGATGAACTAATTACCCCTCTACTATTTTTTTCCAGCTCCTCTTTCAGAATTCATTACATTTACTTTATTTTTAAGTTTCCCCTATTTAAAAATGACATTCTCCGAGATCAATGGATGATTACACTCCATTTCACTACTAATTACAAAAGATATAGAGCTTGTTAGTTGCTCAAAAATGGTAAGCGTATGTCATTCCTGGTTTATGGTATTCTGAAACATACATGCTTTATTATATTATATGCATTTATTGCACACCAAAAACAACAAATTTTGTCTTTACGCAAAACAGTTTTGGGTATAAAATCAGATAACTCTATATTTCATCATTTAATATTTTGTGTTGAATCATAAAAGGAGTCATAATAAGGTAGAGACGTTAATAATAATGTTCTATAATATCCTATTTTACCAGAATGTTTTTATAACCTGTAGAAACCGGTTGCGCTATGGCTGAGTGGTTAGACTGCTCATCTCTCACCAAGGGGACCCAGGTTCAATCCCAGGCGACCACAAAGTTATATTTGTGGTGAACAACAATGCGCTGGGGTGGGTTTTCTCCGGAAATGCCAGTTTCCCCTGCCACCTCATTCCACCGGTGCTCCATCTTCATCTCATGTATCACCAGTATCACTTTGCCTTTGGTGTCACATGTAGTAAAAGCTGGCATTAAACACTACACATTTCATTTTGTGTAGAATGTCTAGACAACAGTAGCTGTAAGATCTCTAGTTTCATGATCTTGTATGCTTACAGTTACAAAAGTTTTATAGTTTCCCAAGTGTGCTCTTTGAAAATGTTTCCTGTATGGATTGGCAGAGCAATTTTAAAAGATAGTGTTGTAATTCTTTTCTAAATGAATTTAATTTCCTTTAGAAAGCACCTGCCTTCTCAACCTGCTTATTAAGAATGGATTCTGCGATTCAAAATATTTTAACAAGTATTTGTGTATATGCCGTGCTGTAGCCGAGCAGTTAGACAACTTGACTCTCACCAAGGTGGCCTGGGTTCGATCCCAGGCGACTGCATGTGAGATTTGTAGTGAACAACACGGCATCTCCAGGTTCTCCGGTTTCCCCCGCCATCCCAGTTGCTCCATTATCATCTTTCCTATCATCCACTTTGTCCTCATTCTGTTCATCTACTTCTCTCACTCTCATTCGAGGAATCAGGCTGATCACCCTTCTTGAATTTCTCTCTGTGAGTTACGGTTCCTCAACCTAATGGCATAAGTGGTGGAGCACCAAGAATCCCCTAACACCACAATAGTGGTATAACCAAGGAAGTTAAAAAAGTATTTGCTGATTTCTTTTTTAAAGTAATGTCCTCCAAAATGTCACATCAGACTATGTGTGAAATGATGCTCAAATGAGCCTAGAGTTCATAGAGTTTAGAGTTGCCTGACATTTATCATACAGAATAAGGCAAAAAGCCTGGAAAATAACCTTACCTAGATAACTAACCCTGAGACTTTTAACTCAGGACCTCTTGAATGTCAGGCAGATATGCTACCCCAACACTACAGAGGCAGCAGTACGTGTATAGCGTCTCTGTGTGGAGCAAGTATACCTTGACATTCTGTTGAAAATAAGATACCTATACCTTCTAACTTACCTGCAAGTTTTCTTTGTCACATGCCAAAGATAAATAAATAGGTTTCTGTATTAACATATAAATATTTGAAGTTATGGAAAAGTTGCATGATGGCAACTATTAAAATGAACTTGACAACAGCTGCAGCCAGACAGATGTTACGCAAAGGCCACGAGCACAATTGAAAGTATATGCACATAGAGCTAGTTGTCTCTGACTGAAGCCAAATGCCATGAAACAGGCAAGAAAACCAAGAAAACTCAGCACCTAAATGCAAAAATTACGGTTTTAGGACAAGTATTTAACATCCTTTGCTGTTTTACCAAACCAGATGATCTGCATTCAAAGCAATGATCATTCCGCATTATCCCTTAAAGAATAAAGCTACGTACCAACTTATGATAAGTGTACATGTATGCATTACAGAACAAATTAACTGACACCACTAATATCCCATGCTTAAATGGGAGTCCAGGTTTTATCAACATGTTAAATAATTATTCTCTGCTCCTTAATGGCCTCTCAGTATAATAAGCAACATTATTTTGTTTATTACCATCTGTAAATGATGCAAAGTGGGTACATAGGTATCCATTTCAACTGAATGGTTAAAATGCTTGCAGACTTTGCATTTAATGGAGCTGGTATCATGGCAGTGTTGTGGAATGAAGTGTAACACATTTGAAATGAGAACCTAACCCATGCTTTCAACAGCAAAACATTTTAACTGTTTCAAAACATCTAAGTAACTGTCCATCATACACGTGCCATGAAATGACAGCCAATTCCAGGAGCAATAATATCTATATCACTCATAACTGAATTCCTGAATCCCCGCCCTCGACCAAACTGCCAAGACCTATTTGAGATTGGAAGCCGTCCAATTTCAGAGAGCCCAGCTACATCAGATGGCTCCTCCACCACTGGAAGTTTTGGTGCAGATGGCACTCGCTTCACAGGACCTTCAATTGTAGGCAATGGTGCTGTATACCTTGGCAATGGAGAAGTTCCTGTTCGGGACAAAGTAATGAATATATTTCAATGCTTTTAATACAATAACATCTATATGTGTTGAAAATAATCTAGTTTTTAAAATAATACTTATTCATAAAGTTTTGGAACTGCTTTCCATAAATAAAACGGACTATGGATTAGAACAATTGGTAATCTGAAGGTACAATGTTTAGAACATATGACATGTTATTCAGAAGCCTGATTATATCCAATTCCTGTACTTTATAACAGTAGCTCCATTATCTTGTAGTGAAGTATTTCTTTTTGGTTTACTACTGCCTGATATCTTTGAGTCAAAACTGCCTACAACTTGGTCAGCTAACTGGAAGTGTGACATTGCAAGCCTCTGTGTCACAGGAGCCCCTTATGGATATGAGTGAAAAACAAAGCAATGGCTGGTTTGCTCCAATGTACTTTACAATTACATGCAATCCAATGCATCACTAGCTTTTGCTTTATCGGTACTTCACCTTTCTTATCTCATCAGCTTTACACTTCTCACAAAATTACTTAAAAGTGTTTTGGAAATAAGAAAGACAAATTCTGAGAAGTCCCACAGCACTCATTTCTGATGTTCACTCCTTCCATTGTTAAAAAAGAAGCTTAGCATTAACAACTTGTTCATTTATAACAAACTCAAGGGAGATTACACCATTGTAAATGCACCAGTTACCTGCAGCAACTAAAGACACATGATATCCCAATATGTTTACAATTGATTTTCTATAACATTAATACTATAAATGTTGTCTACAAAATGTTATGTGGTGGACAACACGGGGCTGGGGCGGATTTTCTCTGGGATCTCCGGTTTCCCCCGCCATCTCATTCCACCGGTGCTCCATCTTCATCTCATGTATCATCGGTATCATCGCCTGCGATGCCGTATGTAGTAAAAGCGGGCGTTAAACACTACACATTTCATTTCATTTTTTACAAAATGTTACAAAGCCCGCCTCGGTAGCGTAGATGGTAGCGTGTCTGCCTCATGTTCAAAATGTCCCAAGTTCGAATCTTGGGTAGGGTGAGTTACCTGGATAAGGTTTTTCCGGGGTTTTCCCTGCTCCTGAATGATGAATGTCGGGTAACTCTAAGTTCCATGGACCCCGGACTCATTTGAGCATCATTTCATCAATTTCATTCATCATCCGACGACTCAACGTCGGAAGACGTAAATTAAAAAACACTTGTCAACTTCCCAAAAATTGAACTCATAAAACATTTTCTTGTCCAACAAAGTGTAATAATTTTGTAATGACATGACATTCTGAATGCATAAAATGTCCAGTGCAGTAAATGTACAAAAACTGCATGAAAAATAAAAGAGGACTTCCATTTTAAAAACTTGGTAATACTACTTGTCACAGATGCCCTTTTTTTTTTTAAAAAAAAAAAAAGTTTACATTCCCCAACATCAAGTCATATTGGACGATAAATGAAATGTGGCTGGCCCCGTAGCTCAGTCGGTAGAGCACCTGTCTGCTGTGCTAGGGGTCCCGGGTTCAATTCCTGATGGTGCGGGTGGGGATTTTTCTCCGACCAAGATAATTCCTCATCTTCTCTAGAGTAAGTATGAATGAGAGTGTGCATGCATTTGTGATCTAATGATTAAAACCCAACGAATACAAGTTAACAACTTCGATGTGTTCCAAAGGAGAACGGCTGCCGATATGACAATTGCAGTTAAAGGTAGGGTATAAATGGAACAAGTTAAAAAAATAAATAAATAAAGGTAAAATGATGCTTAAATGAGCCCAGAGTCCATAGAACTTGGAGTTACCCAACTTCATCTTTCAGGATGAAATCCTCAGAAAAAATCTTATCCAGATAACTTGCCCTGACCAAGATTTAAGCTCAGGATCTCTCGAACATGAGGCAGATACGCTACCACCTACGCTACCATGGTGGACATCACACACATTGACATTTTTGCTGGTACCATGATAGGAATGTATTAAAGCAAAAAACACCATTTCCTAGGCTAAACATAGATTTCTAGTAATTGTGGGAAACTTAATTTAAATGTGGCTGTAAGAGCTTGGGAGACGAATGATCGGGACGTCCAAATACTGCAACTACCGACGAAAACATTGCCAAAGTTCACCAAATGGTGCTAGATGACCACCGAATTACAGTGAGAGAGATAGCAGAGGCTATGAACATGTCAAAAGAACATGTTTGTCACATATTAAATCAACATTTAGGCATGAGAAAGCTGCCCGCGCATTGGGTGCTGTGTTTGTTCACGTTAGACCGAAAACAGTTTGAATGAACATTTCCAATGCTCTGTTGGCACAGTTTAGGTACA
Source organism: Mantis religiosa (assembly GCA_030765055.1). NCBI lineage: Eukaryota > Metazoa > Arthropoda > Insecta > Mantodea > Mantidae > Mantis > Mantis religiosa. The sequence goes on from CM060958.1 coordinate 101,258,006, forward strand.
ATAAATTCGAGTTTTGGTGCCAATTAATTACTAGATGAAACTTAGATATACCATTATATGCCCAAAACAAAAATACAGTTCAAACAGTGGACTGCAAAGGGGGTACTAGCTCCAAGAAAAGACAACTGTTTTTTCAGCTGGGAAAGTGATGGCGACTGTTTTTTGGGTTTTAGTCATGAAATTAGTTTAATCGATTATCTTCAAAAATGAAAAAACCATTACAGGAGCATATGCATCATTACTTGACAAGCTGAAGGCAGAACTTGCGGAAAAATGGCCACATTTGCGAAAAAGAAAATCCTGTTTCACCAAGACAATGCACCATCTCACACCTCAGCGGTTGCAATGGCGAAAATCCACAAATTATGGTTTGAACTGCTTGACCATCCGCCTTACCCACCAGATCTAGCCCCAAGTGACTTCTTTTTGTTCCCTCATCTGAAAATTGCGGGACAGAGATTTTCTTCAAATGAAGAGGCATTCACCTTCATGAAAAATTATTATTTTGCAGAGAAAAACGCCGAGTACTACTTTGACGGGTTACAGAGATGGGAGCATCGCTGGGAGAAGTGTGTAGAGTTACAAGGAGACTATGTTGAAAAAAATAAATAAATAAAAATTCTGAAAAAATGTCTTGTATCTTTATTAGGTCGGAAACTTTTCAGACCATCTATGCATATGCATATATGAAGTGGGTAGAAAAAGTCTGAATGTAAATGTACCAGTAGTGCTGAGATTACATTTAACTAAGTTACAGAATTATTACAATATGTCCTAACAGTTTAGCAGGTAATTGAAATGGAAGGAAAGAAAACAAATGGAAATTTTTAAAAAAGGAAAAGTTTGATCACAGAGGTGCTGAATTGAAAGAAAAAAAAACTGTCAAACCACTGCAAAGTTGGCACAATAGCAGGACTTATGTAAAAGGTAGGCACACTTTTTGTATTTAGCCAATTACAAGACAACTGTGCTATGTGCTTTGCTCTTGAAACATTTTGGAGGGCATACAAAAATCAAATGCAATGTGTGTGTTGCGGTAATGACCAACACAGCATATGTACTGACACAAATACTTCTGCATCAACAGAAACAATTGCAATGAAGGTTTAACTTACCATTATCTATAATGTTAGTGTCGTTTGTCATTGTATCTGAGTGATTCTCTGATGTATCACTCATTTGCCTATCTGGTGTGATCCTTAGCTTCTTCCTTGGACGTCGCCTTCGTTTACGAGTTCCGAACATCTGCAATGTTCCGTCATAACTCCACTTCTGCAAAACATATTGTCTTACATGCATTGGATATATGGATTATATCCAAATATTTAAATGGAAATTTAATTTCCTAGTTTAACTTAGTCTCACCCAAAACTTCATATTTCATAACTGTTGTTTTTCATCCCATTCAACTAGAAATTTCTTGTAAGACTTGAAGTTTTCACGGCAAGTATTATTAATCAAGGCTTCATGGGTGATCAGCCATATCAAGTTACTGAAAGTCGAGCCTTTGGCGAGCTACTTCGGCGAGTATACTTCATGGCTGAAAGCTTGACTAACATTAATTTGACATGGCTGATCACCCATGAAGCCTTGATTAATAGAAATTTCTTGTAGTTTGTGTGTGTAACAAATATTTAATATTACATTATTCAATCCTTGGGCACGAACATTTTGCCTGACTGAGGCCAAGATTGCATATTTTCAGAGATATAATTCTTTTTCCCAGCCAGATTAGATTTGATTTTAAACTTACAGATTACTTCCAGGCTTCTTGTCAAACATTTGTTTGAATGTCATTCCACACACTACACACCACTTGGTTCTGGTAAATCAAACAAAGCCTTCTGTAGTGTAGGCAAGTATATGTAGCAGGAAAAAAAATTGTTTTGCTTTTCATGTACTAATAAATGTACAACACAAAGTGCCTTAAGGCTGGTTCACAACTACTGGTAATGGTAACATTCTTTTAACAATTTTTCACCAGAATGAGAAAGTTGAAATACATGTATACAAATAGGAGTGTTCATAATTGACAGAATGCCTTCCCAAGACAAGTTTTGATGTTGAAAAAAATATTTGTAATCGGTTTTTTGACACTTCGTCACTTACATTTTCATATTATTGAGGGACTAGTTTTGGAAGCCATCACGTCCATTTTCAAGCTCTATCCAATTATCTGCTGTCGTCTGCTCTCCTCTCGCTGGTGGATCCGTGGTTCAAATCCCGGCCATGGCCAGGGCAGGCCATTCCCGCCTTCCCGCGTAAAACACTGTCACTGTTGACTGAGGGGCATGACGTCACTGAGAATACAACGCAAGAGCGCTTACACATGAATGTGCGTAATGCAATATTATGATTGCACATTGTAAAATAAGATAAGGCGCTGATGCATGCAAATTCCACAATCCTTCTGATGAAATAAACGAGATGCAGTTGCTTATGAGCTATTGTAGTTATTGGCTGTGTCTTTTGTCGTAATATTATGAGTAAAAGTAGAAACAGTTGCGCTGTTGCTGAATGCAAACATGCTTCGTATAAAACTAAGAATAGATTTTCCATTGTTTGTCTAAAGATCGAGAACTACAGCGCAAGTGGGTTTTACGCTGTAAAAGGGCTGATCCGGTTAATGTGAATAATGCAAGGATTTATTAAATTTTAGATGAGTCGCGTTTTTTACACATCTGCTTCACTTTCGTACCTATTTTGAGGACATGTTTCGCAAATCTTCGCTTGCATCTACAGCTCTTGTGCGACTGACGCTAGATCCAGCGGTGTGGGTAATTCTGGGGTTGTTGCTGCCATCTGTTGATTTAGTGATGAACTGAAGTGTGGGATTCTCTTCTAGCGGGATTTCAAAGTTCATTAGTTGGTTTTTATGTTTTTCTATGTATATCCTCTCCCATATGACGAGTTCACTATGTTTTTGTACGTATTTTAGTAATTTTGTGCTATCTTCAATTTCATGATTTTCAGACCAGAAATGAGCTGCTATTGCGGACTTATCAATATTTTTGTATCTTAAGTGCCTGAAGTGTTCTTTCTTTCTAGTGCCTATGTTCCTTTTTGTCCTTCCTATGTAAATTTTTTCACAGTCTTTACACTTAATTTTGTAAATGCCTGACTTTTCCTCTGGTTTTATCTTATCAGTATTATTACTGTGAAGTAGGTTTTTAATGTTGTAATTGTTTTTTGGTGCCAATGTTATATTGTATTTCTTGAATATTTTTTGGAACTTTTTTGTGGCCCAGGGGTGGTAAGTAAATTTAGCAAATCTAGTTTCTTGTTTTATTGGTGTGAGAGCTGTGATCTGTTTTAATTTCTTTTGAAGTTTGAATAAAAAACTATCAAACCAGACAACCCTACCCTTGCAAGAATATATGGTTTGCCTAAAATACACAAACCCAACATACCCATGAGACCCATTGTAAATAATATAAACACTCCTACTTACCTTCTGGCAAAATGGCTAACCAAAAAATTTCAGTCCTTTCCACAATTCCATACTCAGAGTATAAAAAACTCTTTAGACCTGGTAGAAAAAATTCAAAATCTTAAACTTAAACCTCATGACACTTTAGTATCCTTTGATGTCCGCTCCCTCTTCCCTAGCATTCCATTAGACAAACTTTTGATTCAACTGAAAAAATGGCTAAATTCTATAAACCTGGATGCCAATGCAATAGAAGAATATGTGGCAATGACTGAATTATGTATACATCAAAATTATTTTGTCTTCGATGGAAAATATTATAAACAAATTTCAGGACTAGCTATGGGAAGCCCATTATCACCATTTTTGGCCAATCTATACATGAGCTTTTTCGAAACACATATTACTAAAGCCTTCCCTCATATGTTTTAAAACATGGTACAGATACGTAGACGACATCTTTGCAATAGTGCCCTACAAACTAATAGATGATGCTTTGAAACTACTCAACCTGCAAGAACCCAGCATACAATTCACAGTAGAAACTGAAGAGGACTGTACTCTACCTTTTTTAGACCTTAAAATCAAAAAAGGCAATGAAAAACTAGAATTTGGCATTCATAGAAAAGCAACACACACAGATAATTACATCAAAGCAAATAGTTTCAACCCAATTCCACACAAACATGCAACCATCAACAGTCTAACACACAGATTAGTAAATCTACCTCTCAGCCAGCAAGAATATCAAAACGAATACCATCAAATCTTAAAAACTGCAATCAAAAATGGATATGGAAAAAACCTTGTAGATAAAAAACTAAAATTATTCAAACTTCAAAAGAAATTAAAACAGATCACAGCTCTCACACCAATAAAACAAGAAACTAGATTTGCTAAATTTACTTACCACCCCTGGGCCACAAAAAAGTTCCAAAAAATATTCAAGAAATACAATATAACATTGGCACCAAAAAACAATTACAACATTAAAAACCTACTTCACAGTAATAATACTGATAAGATAAAACCAGAGGAAAAGTCAGGCATTTACAAAATTAAGTGTAAAGACTGTGAAAAAATTTACATAGGAAGGACAAAAAGGAACATAGGCACTAGAAAGAAAGAACACTTCAGGCACTTAAGATACAAAAATATTGATAAGTCCGCAATAGCAGCTCATTTCTGGTCTGAAAATCATGAAATTGAAGATAGCACAAAATTACTAAAATACGTACAAAAACATAGTGAACTCGTCATATGGGAGAGGATATACATAGAAAAACATAAAAACCAACTAATGAACTTTGAAATCCCGCTAGAAGAGAATCCCACACTTCAGTTCATCACTAAATCAACAGATGGCAGCAACAACCCCAGAATTACCCACACCGCTGGATCTAGCGTCAGTCGCACAAGAGCCGTAGATGCAAGCGAAGATTTGCGAAACATGTCCTCAAAATAGGTACGAAAGTGAAGCAGATGTGTAAAAAACGCGACTCATCTAAAATTTAATAATTTTTCGCTTCACTGTGGTGTTCCAATACAGTTGAATCTCGATGCAAGGATTTGTTCCGATCACTTCCTGCCCGAAGACTATGAACGGGATTTAAAAAACGAGCTGTTAGGTTTGCCGCTGAAAAGAAAATTAAAGGGCGACGCTGTACCGTCATAGAAAATTCCTAATTGGCATGGGGATGTATTTGAGGCGGCAGTAGCAAGTACCAGCAAAACCAATTTGCAGGTAATTATCAGATACACATTCCATTTATGTATTTGTTTCTATGTGTACACTGAGTTTATTCGCTCCTTTTTATAAGTAAAGTTTGATGCGTGGAATTAATAATAATAATTAATAATAAAACTGTTTTTATTAATAGGCAATATCAGCAAGAGATCGCCGGTGCGAAGTTAGGACCGTGCGAAAGAGGGTGCTGTCTACTATACAATCTTTATCTCCCAAAAAAACAAAATTTGACCAGTCGACCAGCACGGAGGTATCTCCTGACCACTCTGTTGTTGCTGAAGAGGAAATAATTAGACTAAAGACTCAGATGCAAGCCCTGAAGAAAGAAAACAGTGTTTTGAAACGGCAGAACAAGGTACAGAAGTAATATTTTGTAGCTTCCATGGAAAAAGTGCTGCGAAGTGTAATGGAGTGATGCAAAACTTAATTTCTATAATAAGTTCCAAGTTTCCCGAAATTCATACAAAGTGATCTCTCTTAATGTGAGGACAAGAACCTTCATTAGAATTAGGCACTTAAACAAAAGAGCGAAGGCAGAAATGATCAGGTAACTTGCTTCGTCATTTTCTTGAGCTACACTGAGTAAGTACATATGAATAGTAACATGTTTTAAGCTCTTAATACTAACTGCTAGAAAGAACCTTCATTATAATACACAAGTGGATGTTTATTCCTTCCGATTTTACACGTAGCAGAGCTTAAATAACACATACTGAGGGGCTAGTGTTTAACTCTCGCGGTTGAACTGTATTCTCAGTGACGTCATGCGCGTTAGCCAATGGCAGCGCGACTCTCCGGAATGGCCTACCTGAGTATTCTAGTTGCCTTGGGCCATGGCAATGAATTTTTCATGTTGACTATCAATCCAAAACCTTAGCCTATATATGGTTAGTGTGAAGAAATGAATAATTTCCATCAACTTAAATAATAAGAGTTAAATGATGAAGCCTGGGACTCAAGTACTTACAATAGTAAGTCGCCACAAACGGTGTATCTCGGATGTGGTTTACCGGGGAAATATATGAGTCAAATGGAGAAATTAATGTCATGACGGCAAATTGGCCATGGTAGCTCAATGGATTAGAGCAGCTGGACAGAAACCAGTAGATCCGTGGTCCAAATCCCGGCCGTGGCATTGAATTTTTCATGTCGACTCTATCAATGACAACAGATGTTAAAAGCAGCATATAAATGGGGCAGGGGGGGGGGGGAACTGTATATATAGCAATACAAATTCTAAACTCTACAAACTCACACTAAGAGTAGCTGGTGTGTGATTTGAAAAAGGGGGCACTGCAAATCTTTAAATTCTTAAATGACCTTAGAAGTGGAAAATAAACAAAATATGCTGTTAGCATATTCTGAAATGCATAATCTATTTAATAAAAATGTGAGAAGAAATTCCCTATTTTGACACAAACTGCCTAAATTTTTCTTTAAGACATTCTAATACAAAATTTCTACTAATTTTTATAACTTGGTTTTTGTTCTACTGAACAAGAAATGTCTTTTAGTTTTAAAAACTATTTAATAAAAATGTGAGAAGAAATTCCCTATTTTGACACAAACTGTCTAAATTTTTCTTTAAGACATTCTAATACAAAATTTATACTAATTTTTATAACTTAGTTTTTGTTCTACTGAACAAGAAATTTCTTTTAGTTTTAAAAAGTGTCTGATTAATATATTTCACATGTAAATAATTTTCTCCTAGAGGATATGGCAAATCTGCCTGACAGCTGTAAGTTTCATTATCTCTAGAAATACAGTCAATGCAATGGAAATCTTTACATTTTAAATTCTGGAATATTTTACATTGGGATTCATTTTCATCTGAGCTAGTAGCTATCATTTTTATTAAGGACACCATATTTTTTTAATGATATGGCAATTTTACATCCATTCTCATCCTTTATTAAGCACAAGGAATGTTCCTGTCATTGGTCATTAGGTCCTTCAGACCTAGTCGGGTTCAATTTCTTAACCACCAGCTACTTCACATTTGCCAAATGCGAGTCAATTATTGTTCCATGGCAATTACAGAACACAGACATACTTATGAAGTAAAAGGGATGATATAAGAATGAAGGTAAGGAAGGACAAAAGTATAAAAGATACCTTAGGGTCTGAAAATGGATCAAGAGTAGAGCAAAAGGAGGCTACACCTAGGACTTTCTATCAGATTATCCATCCCCTAGGAGAGTTATCTTCACTGTAACTTTACCCTGCCATCATTCTACTAATTGCTCCATTATCACCTTTCCTTTCCTCCACTTCACAAGCATTTCATTCACTACTTCCCCCACTGTGATTCTGGGGACCAGGCTGATCACCCATCCCTTGGATTTCTCTCTCTGATCCATAGTTGTGTCTCCCTTACCTGACGCCTAAAATGGCATAAGGGGTAGAGGACCATAAATGAACAGGACTGTGTCCCATACAAAGGGAAGAAGAATTTTTAGAAAAGGAATAACTTTTCACTAAAAAGAGATTTTCATGATTATTTTACTGTAGTCAGCAGTCTCCAGCACTAAGAAAATAAAATGACAATACACTTTATTAAGTTGTTAAACAATGTTGCTACTCTGATTTTGGAAAGTTGTTGTTGTTGTTGTTGTTGTTGTTGACTAATAGCACTGGGGATTAGTTGATTTGCATCATTTTCCCCCTAGCTTCCCAATATAAAGCCTGTAGGTTCCCACTTTTGAGACCATTACATTTGTCCAAATGGTGTTTGTTCATGATGATATACTCTTTACAGATAGTACATTTGGGTGTAGGTATGCAGTGTATTTTATAAAGGTGTTCTGCAAGACAATCATGGCCAGTTTCCATTCTAAATAGGGCCACTGCAGTTTTTCTTGGTAGTTTTTGTATGTCAGGTTTGTCTCCAATGTTCTTATAATCCTTGTCTTTTAGTTTATCTTCTTCATCAAGTCTCTGCTGCCTTTTAAAATGTAGCTTAATGTTGTTTAATTGTTTGTTAATTTCAGTTTGTCTTACGGGCTTGATTTTGAAAAGTTTATAAAATAATTAAATTTTTTGACCCCCCACTCTCATTCTTTTCTTTTTCTTTTTTGTAATTTTACATCCTCCAATGTTGTCATATCGGACGATGAATGGAATGTGTGAAATGATGCTCAAAGGAGCCCAGGGTCCATAGAGCTTAGGGTTACCCGACATTCATCTTTCAGGATAAGGGAAAACCCTGGAGAAAATCTTATCCAGGTAACTCACCCTGACCGAGATTCGAACTCGGTTCCTCTTGAACGTGAGGCAGACTCCCTACCATCACGCTACCGAGGCGGGCACCACTCTCATTCAATTTAAAGAAAAGTGCTGGGAGACATTCCTCACGTACCGTAAACCATTTTAGTGCAAATTTCATGTAATTTATTTAAAAGTGTGTGAGGTATTTCTTTAGCAATACAGTGTAAATAAATAACATTGACAAAATGGAAATGATTATAAATGAAAAAAAAAAAGTACATGTGTGACTTACCACAAACAATAATTCCTTTCTTAACAAGAAAAAAATCAAATACTTTTAGCTCTTCAAGTGAAAAATTCATGCATTGTTTAAGTAACAAATACATAAATGCAAGAATATATATACCACACTTAAAATAAAAAACACATATCTTTATCTAATCCATTATTAATAACAACCATAGATCTAAATACAGAACCCTTAAACATACAGAAGGCTTCACACACTGGAATTTTTGAAAAAGCAAGCTAATAAAACTTCTGTACGGTGTTTTAGATTTTATTTAAATACCCTTCATAAAAACGCTTCTATATTGCTTAACTTTTAAGACTTTTCTAGCAATCACGCTATATGACATGACCTGCTCTTAGCTCAATATCTTATACATCAGACAAATTTTCGCTGCCATGAATGCAGAGGTCATTAAGGCAGACTTGTAAATGGGAAATTTGTGGTTTCAATTCCAATAGGACTATTCTCCCTAATTAAAGCTTTTTCCAGGTTTTCCTCAAGTGATTATAAGTACAAATTACAGGGAAATACCCTAAACCTGGAACATTTCCTTTCCTTATATCATTTCAGTTATCACCAATGTATCGAGCCCACCTCGGTAGCATGGTGGTATGTCTGCCTCACGTTCAAGAAGTCCCGAGTTCAAATCTCGGTCAGGGTGAGTTCCCTGGATAAGGTTTTTCCTTATCTCGAAAGACAAATGTCGGGTAGCTCTAAGCTCCATGGACTCCGGACTCATTTGAGCATCATTTCATCCAATTCATTCAACATCCGATATGACTTAACGTAGGGAGGGCATAAATTACAAAAAAAAAAAAAAAAAAAAGAAAAAAAAAAAAAAAAAGTATTGCATGTGGTGACATATTAAGAGCATGTTAAATACTAGTTAAAAGACACAAATATTCCTGTAACTTTAAAACTTTTCATCAGCAAAATAAGGAAACAACGTTCAATGTTTTTACTGATTTCCAGTAACTTTGAATATTATCTTGGCAAACTTCACACTGATGTAATGATCATTCAGAATAAAATTCTTCACTGATTTTCCTGTAAATAAACATAAAGTAAAACCTCATATTACATTAGCTTTACTGTCTCAAAAATCTTAGTTAATACCATATGATTTTAATAGTACTGACATATTTGTGTCCACACAGTTCTTTGGAAAAAATGCCTATGGTTTATTTATTAACTGCACTGAAACTGAAGTTTATGCATTTTTTGTAAAAGACTGAAGCTACTGACAGTGAAGCAATCCAAATATTTATAAATAAACTAAAACACCTGGTAAACAACTTTACTTATCTATTTTAAAATTGATAAATCCTCTGGGACTGGTTTTATCGATTTAAAACAGATAAGTGAAGTATTGGTTAACAAGAGCTGTAGTTTATATGTAATCCCACTTTCCTTTCTTGCCCACAGTTTAGGTGCTAGGCAAAAGCTTGTTTGCAGCACTGAATCCAATCTTGGTCTAATTGTGTTAATTTTGAATTAAAAAAATTGACTTGTGCTAAACAGACAATTTTATCCAAAAATATCTTTAATGCATGTGTTTCTTTGGATCAAATTCTTTGTTTAAAAAAATATCTACAGCAACAAATTTTCTTTTAAACTGTGTATCACAAAGCAAGTGTTAATTCAAGTTGGCATTCTATCTGGTGTTACTGATTCTGGATTTGCAGTGCATGGAATACAAAATCATTCCAAAGCAGACTGATGCAACTCACAATCTTGGCAACTTTTATTGAATTCTAGGAGCAGGTCTCTTAGAACTGGAAGCAGTTCTCTAGACTTACACCAGCATTCAGAGGATTTAAAAAAGACAAATTTTATTTTCCAATTTTAAACATACAAAATAACTTAATTCCCAATTTACAGCATCATTAATGTCACGTATCAACAAATGTTTTTCTTACGATGTTAAATGTAAAGTGTTGCAAAATGTCTATCAAGGAAACAAGATGAAGGGCCTGTTAGATTGCTCATCTATCTGCCTTTCCCTAGCATGAATTCTTGCAAATAGTAAAATATGGCTTAATTATCAACTATAGCAATTATAGGGCGCATTACAAATTTCTGAATTAATAGATTCCAGGATTTGTTTGAACTTTCAGTGATTTAGACAGTTTTCTAATGAAATTCACATATTTCACCACTGTCTTCCTTACATTATTAATTTGATTGGTTTTAATGTTATACTTCATGTATTATACAGTGTTTAGGATATTAGAGGTTCAACTTTTTTTTTCTTCCTCTGGAGTGGAAAGAGAAAAAAGAATGCAAAAGGAATGTGAACAATCATACATAAGAAGTTAATGTCAAGAATTTTAGGTTACTCCTGCATCTACAATAGATTAATAACATTAAAGATTTGAAAAGGGAACCAAAGTAATAAACCTCCATTGTTATACTACAAAAGCGCAAACATTACCTTCATGTTATAGTCAAATATCGTGGGCACCGCGTTGTCTCTTAGACGAATAATCTGGCCAGTTCTATCGAAACAATCTTCCAGAAAATGGTCGGAGCAAATAAGGCTGGTCTTAGACGGTACCCAGTCATCCCGGCGAATATTTTCCACCCACATTCGCATTAGCTCCGGGTGAGAATGCGGAAACCTGTTGGGAACGTAACCTCATTTGGTAAAACGATTTATTTTCACATGCAGTTAGATTACGTACTAAAACTTTGTTTTTCTGCATCTTTCTTACTTATGAAATGATTTTTGTGATCTTACTCCTGCTGTCCATGGTTTATTGGTGCAGTTAATCGCACAACAACTTGGCATCTTCCTAAAGTTACACGTGCTAAGCATTAAAGCAATGAAAACCAGTATCATTCAAGTTCTATTTCACTTTTAATCATATGATAGGCCTGTTTATATTTGTTTCTAATATCCGGCGAAAATTTGTATGCCTTCATATTTCCGCTCTTGCAGAGGTATTCACACCTCTCACATTATTTTGGTGCACTACTATATGCCATTAAAATGGGCGTTAAATTCTTAACCGTATAAGTTATTCTCCTTTTACGTTGTACAATTCCAGCTCACCACTGACTTCCGGATTAAACTTCGTAAGAATCATTACTATCATATTTACTTTGTATTGTTTTGTGATAATACATAAATATGGTAATTACCATACAATAATAACAGAATGTGTTGCTATTATTCCAGAGAGTACATAAAATAAATGACTGCAGGTTCTTTGATAAAAATGAAACAAGATGGAATTAGAGGGCAGTGAAATCGTGCGTATACTTCTTGATGGTGTGAGGTGCTTTTGTTCATCAATCTTTTTGTCATATTGCTTATTTTTATGAACGAATCGCTTACCCAACATATGAACAGATTGCTTGAACATGTGAAAGTCTTTCAGATGCTAAATTCTATCATTCAATTGTTTCGCGGCCAGAATTTGCCACAAATTTCAATACCAAATTTCCATACTATTATGTGTTTAAAATGTGATGATATTTATCCTTGAGCGCTACTAGGTGTGCAACCAATCGGAGTCCTGCGGTGTTGTCATATTGCATTCGCCTTAAGTGGTGTGTGACGAGCGCCAAACTAATCAATCTCTAATAAATATTTGTACTGAGACAACAATTCGATTTTGCGAAAACTGATCCATGAAGTAGGAGAGAGTAATGTATTTAAAATTACCGTAAATACCCCATATTTTTTTAGCTCAAATAGTTTTCCTAATACAAATAAATAAAGTAGATACCATTATACTATAACAAAGCATCCCAACATAAGCTCTGTGATGAATATCTTTTTTGGTTATGTATATGTGAACGTATATTCGAAATTACACAGAACTGAAACATAAACATTTCACATGACATGATAAAAGAAATATGTTTGTTTGCTTATTTATTTATCTGCCGTAGGAGTCAGCCAGACTCACGGCATCCTCAAAAATACAGTTTATGTACAATAATTTTAAAAGATATAAATATGAATTACAAATATGATTGAGAATGTTACAAATCAATATAAAGTCTAATACAATAGCACATTTTAAAAGTACATACAGTAAAATAAAATCTATTATTACAATTTTATACTAAAAATTAACTGATGCTAAAAGGTAAAAGTTTTAATACTATAAGTTGCACTAATTGCCTAAACCTTCTGTATTTCCCTTTACACAAAATCTGTATAAAAATCAACACTAATTTAATACTTTACTTATCTGCTTAAGTATTCCTCAAGTGTATAAAAAACTACCATTTATACAGAACATATTTAACCCTCTTTTAAATATATTTGTCACTTGTATACCTTATATTTCCTCTGGTAATATATTGTACAAGTAACAAGATGCAAAACTGGGTTTGGATTTATACAGTTCAATCCTGCGAGCTACAGCATGAAAGTTATTGATCAGTGCAGTTCCTATATATAGGGACACTAAGGTCAGGATATTTAGCCTTCTAAATGCATCTCTACATGAGTCAGTTTGTTTTAAACCTAACATGATCCTAACTGTCCTCTTTTGTAGGGTGAAAATCCTCTGCATATATTTTTTTGCATACTGTCCCCCAATGGTTATCCCCATTATTAGTCCATAGTATATGGTTTATAGTGTTGGTAGGTCAACTATTTCTGAACATTTCTTTATAACATATGGGCCTGAACTGATTTTATTAGTTATTTTCTCTGTATGTTTATCCCAAACTAGATTATTATCGAATATGACTCCCACAAAATTAGCGCTACCAATCTCGTGTATAAATTTTTGACCTACCTTAACAACTATACTTGTGACATTTTTATTCTACTGGGTCTGCATAATCATATAATTTGTTTTCTCTGCATTAATAATCAGATGATTTTTATTTAAATATTCAGTTATAAGGTTAATATTACATTTCGTAATGTTTTCTAAAAGTGGTATAATATTGCCTACATTTACTGCTGTTGTATCGTTTGCATAAGTAATGATTTTACCATCTGTAATGTTTATGAAATCATTTATATATAAAACGAATAATAGAGGACCAAGGACTGAACCTTGGGGAACCGCACACTTAACTGTTAATGAATTTGAGTAGTAACTCCTAAAATGATGATCTATAGCCTGAGTAATTTTTACTTGCTGTGTTCTGATTGTCAAGTATGATTTAATTAAGTTGTAGGCGATTCCTATTATTCCACCATCACACAGTTTATCCAATAGTATGTCATGATCTACACTGTCGAATGCTTTACTTAGGTCAAGTAATACACAATTGTATTTTACTTGTTTATCTAGATTCTCAATAATATATTCAATTGATTCAGTGATAGCGTTTACGGTTTACATCACTCTTATTGCAGACTTCCATCCATGTTTCATTTTTTAACAAATTGCACAGCCCATTAATATTTGAATTGTTTAAATCCCTAAATTCTATGGAATATTCCTGAAAACTGGGACTTTAAATTCAAAGTCAATTTCAATCGCATGGTGGTCTGATAGGTGACTATGTACTACTTTAGTCAAGTTATGACTAAAGTATGGAGATAAGTTAGTTATGATGTGATCAATTATCGTAGCTGATATTTCAGTTTCCCTAGTGGGTTCATTAATTGGTAAGTGCAGTTTGTATGAATTTGTAATATCTAAAAGTCGTCTAAATATGTACCTTGAATAAGCCAAGGTGTTTATTAATTTCGATGAGAGGAAACAATAAACTTACTGCTGGTTTGGCAGAACGTGTCTGGTAAAAAAATGAAATGTGTAGTGTTTAACGCCCGCTTTTATTACATACGGCACCACAGGCGGTGAAACTGATGATGCATGAGATGAAGATGGAGCACCGGTGGAATGAGATGGTGGGGGAAACCGGAGGTCCCGGAGAAAACCCGCCCCAAGGCCGTGTTGTCCACCACAAATCTCACTTTGAGGTCGCCTGGGATCGAACCCGGCCGCTTTGGTGGGAGCCAAGTTGTCTAACCACTGAGCCACGGCGTGGCACGTGTCTGGTCACATTATATCTTTGTTTATGAATGGTTCGCAATCTCGGTTTACTGTAGAGAGTCCAGAACAGTACTTTTCAGTTACTCTTCCAGTCTTCCATGAAAACGTGTATCAGCTTGATCAACACGAACAATCCAGAACAATCCAACTGAGTTAATGTGTGCAAAAATTGTTGCAAACAGAAATAATATTTTTAAACTGACTGATGTTAAACGAATTATACACGAAGAAATTGACAAGGAACACAACAAGACTGATAAAAAAGCGTGAGACATTCAGATAAACTACAAGAAGACGACTTTTGAAAGAAAAAAATAGCATGTGACGAGATTGTGGAACCCATCATCATAAATTTGCAATGTTCAGTCGATGAAGACAATGACAATGACGAATTACCTCTTAACGTAACATACACAGCTATGCGGATGCACCGCTGGCTTTTTCGTTGGATTAGAAAAATAAGTAATTCATAAACTATAATTAATTTTAAACTAAATATTTAAACCAATTCCGTAATATACGAATATCCATGTTGCAATTGCGATTTCAACAGCTGCATTATTATAAACCTTTGGAAAATGCAGTTTGCGTTCCCAAATGTCTAGCGCCAAGAACACTCGTAAGTGTGCGAGAGAGAAATATAAAAAAGTGGGGATAACGAGATGGCAACGCTGAAGGCTCTTACGCATCTGATTCGCTACAGGTGAGAACTCTTACCATTTGAAACATAATAATAATCTTACTTCCTTTTGATAAACATAAAACTCAATTTCTGCTCTGTCCAACGAACAGCACCGTCTTTTGCTTCCGTAACCTTTTACAATAAATATTGTCAGCCATATATTGAGAATTCTGAGCCATAATTCTGCGAATTAAAAAAAAGCACGTCTTCCTTTCTCTGTAGGATCTGTTTTGTGAATTCCCATAAAAGTTGTCATCTTTAAATTACTGGAAACTACATGAACATATTCATCTCTCTTAGATAATTTTGGAGTGAAGTAAGTCACCATAGGAGAGGAAGATATACTTTTAAAGCACACATGTTTCGTTGCTTTAAAGCTATGACCCTACGGAGAGTTCTACACCATACTCTTTGCTTCTGCCTCTACAACAACTAGCTTCACATATATTAAGTACAGTCATTTACTTCCCATGAAGTTATCTTTTGCATTTTTAACTTCTGTTTTTCAATCATCATTGCTTACCTTCTTCAGGATATTTAAACGTAGAACTTTGATTTGAAATAAACTCGCAGATCAATTATATTTCCATTGGAAATTAACAAATAGAACACATTTGTTCACTGAAACAAATTACTAACAAAACTAGAGGAAAAACCAAAACTCGACCTGAACATTGGAGCTGTCCATGCTTTTCTACCTAGGGATGCAGATGCAGGTATTTTATGTATACTACGATGTCTGTTCAAAAAATGCCTACAAATGTTTTCTGCTCTTATCTTTTACTTATTGTGCATGGTCTCCTCGAAATGTCCTCCTCCGCAATTGATACACCGCTCCCAATGCCGTTTCCACTTACGGATGCGGTCTCAGTACATTTCTCTCTGGATCGCCGGAAGTGCCGTGTGCAAATTTTCTTTTATTTCGTCTATCGTTGCAAATCTTTGTCCTTTCAACAGGGTTCCGACTTTTGAAATAAAAAAGAAGTCTGCAAGGGCCAGATCTGTATAGTCCAGATGATGAGGTAAGTTTTGTGCAATTCTCACGGACCAATAGGGATGAATTTGCGGGTGCGTTATCGTGATACTATAGTTATGAATTATCTTGTCAGGTTCAGGCCGTTTCCTATTCATATTTTTCCCGCAGGTTTCTCAACATATTATGATTCTCTTAAGGAACATCTCGTTCTCATTTGTGCGTTCGAAAGGCTTTTCACAATTTGCTAAGCGATGGTTCTTTCTGGTCTTTACTCACGAGGCATGGGACGTACACTGCGACAGCACGATGCATTCCAACATGCTGTGTCGGGATAGCATGATAAAGTAGCGGCTCGTGAGGATTTTTTTTGTGGGGCTAGATGTGAAGATGCTTGTAATGAAAATAATGTGGGACTATACCTTTTAAAACAGGCCACCTTTAGTCGAATTACCAAAAACACCGCAATGACAGAAATGTGCCAAAACACTACATTTTTAAACATAAAATAACTAATTATTAAAATAAAACTCACCAAGCGACAGTTACTTGTACAAGAGTTGAGCACATTTATTCTTCTGGGTGGCAAACATTTCAATTACTGTCCTCATAGTGTAGGTGGCAGCGTGTCTGCATCACGTTCAGGAGTCCCCGAGTTCGAATCTCGGTCACCGTTACCCGGATAAGGATTTTTTCCAAAAGATTTTCCCTTTTCCTGAAAGATGAATGTCGGACAACTCTAAGCTCTACGGACCCTGGTTCACTTGAACATTTTTTCACCTATTTGATTCATCGTCCGATAGGACGTACAAGAATTAATTACTATGTTGTTGAAGTTAGGATTTCACTAACTTTTTCTCTGGAAATGGAACAAATGGCCAAGGAACTGCCCGCCATGGTAGCGTAGATGGTAGGGTGTCTGCCTCACGTTCAGGAGGTCCCGAGCTCGAATTTCGGTTAGGGGGAGTTACGTAGATTTTCCCTTATCTTGAAAGACGAATGTCGGGGTACTTTGCATCTATATTGTGTTGTATAGAATGTCAGCATGTTCCCTAATGTCGCAGGAAAAATTTAGAATTCAATTCTGGATTGCTCGGTAATTCGAAACAAGAGCTCCGCGTGTTGTTAAATCATCCCACCCACCTCCATGCTTAATCTTCGCAAAACACTGTAATAAATAGTTTGTTTTCATGAACGCTGTCCACACACGTGAAATGCCTTTGTTGCAAATTTAACCCAACAGATCACTGTCCCCGCCTCGGTACCTTAGATGTTAGCGTGTCTGCCTCACATTCAAGAGGTCCCGAGTTAACTAGATAAGGTTCTTACGGGGATTTCCTTATCCTGAAAGACGAATGTTTGGTAACTCTAAGCTCTATAGATCCTAGGCTCATTTGGGCATAATTTCACCCATTTCATTCATTGTCCGATATGACAAAGTTGGAGAACGTAAAAACTAATAAACCACTGCGTTATGGTAAAGACGAGAAAAATGTGAATCCACCAATGTTGGCGAAAGCAACTTATAATGATTTTAAGTTTGTGAAACAAGCATTTGTATAACTGAATCTAATTGGCGAGCATAGCATTGTACATACTTGGCATAATGGAAGGGGTCCTGCACCATGGCTACCGCTCATTACTGCGGCACCATCGTATGCTTAAGATACGACCTTTCTTTCAGTTTAAAAGGTTGCAACTTCTTTATCAAAACATCACTAAGATCACTGACCGTTCGAACATGAATCTCTTCAAAAGAAACAAACCTTTTAACTGGTTTACACCCCTTAATATATCGCTGGAGCGGACTCAGAGGGGCCCTTCCACCGATAATATCACGCAACTTATAGGCGTCATTTAATTTGAAGAAAAAAATTTATACTTTATTCAATTGTAGTAATCATAACAAACATTAATTTATTATACTGTGACCTTGTGGGTTCATGAAATCAAAAGTCCAGGTTACAAACACCAAAAATTGCACTTTATTTCCGTAGAAACACGCTTCGTACACAGCAGTTCAGAATTACGTGTTCCTTGTCACACACACAATACAACTTGCAAGGTCATCGACACAGCTCACGAGCTGTTCACGCACGCGAGTACAATTAACAACTGACTCCTGTTCGCTCGCTCGCTCGTGCTGGCTGGCTGTATACAGCCAGAAGGTTTTTGCTGCGTGCCCACCCATTAAGGGTTTTACCGCAGGTAGGATTATTATTGAAAGTTGTAGGATGAAGGTGATGTAGGTTTTTGATTGGGAGTTAATTTTGAGGTTACCAAAGTACCTTCGGGTTGAAAGAGAGGATGCAGTACTTAGCACCCATTTTGTTTTGTTTTAAATATTTTGTAATTTAGTTGGGGAGAAATTTAGATGCCAAACAGCTTGGAAGAATTATGAGGAGCTCAGCTTTAGCTGCTGATAGGTTCAGCTCCTGTGTTATCTAGGGTGCCCGCATGCCATACGGGGGACCCGATGCAGTCTAGATCGACGTCTTGTGGGGTCATAATTTCCCAGTGATCTGACAAGGGCGCTTCTATGAGATGGTAAACTTGCGTATAATTTTGAAGCCCGGCGCCTAATTTCATCCTCCACGTATGGAAGACCCGATGCTTCGTGGAGCAACCTGGTAGGGAAATAACGTCCCACAGAATAAATAGACCGCAGTCCTTTATTCTGTGCACGTTGAAGCCATGCTAAACAGCTGTCTGCTGCCATGCCCCAGATCTCGCAGGCATATAGCATCACCGGGATTACCAGCGCTCGGAAGAGGTACAACTTCATGCGGACTGGCATCGAGGTAGACCCCAGCATTGGGTACAGGGAAGCAATTGCTCCATGTACCTTTGCCGAAAGGTCCCTGATGTGCCGGCGAAAAGTTAAACCTCTATCCAAGTTGACACCAAGGTACTGGACAGAGTTAGACCACTCTATCCTTCGACCTCGGTAGCTGAAGTTGGGGCAGTCTGCGGGGGTGTGGCGCTTTGTAAAAAGTATGGCGTGGCTTTTGTCCGGATTTACGGACATCCGCCAACGCCGACACCACTGTTGTGTTAGGCGGAGATGTCTTTGAATGGGGTTGAAGGCTCTGAGAATGTGTTTGTCCTTGCAGAACAGAAACTCGTCGTCAGCGTATTGTGCCATTTCGACTCGTGGTTCTGTGGGGAAATCTGCCATAAAGACGTTGAAGAGGGTGGGGGATAGCACAGAGCCTTCGGGGACTCCGCCTCTCACTGGCCTTAGTGTTGATGTTTTCCCCGCGACTGAGACTTTAAAAGTGCGGTGTCGTAAGAAGCTGTGTAGAATGTTGATCACTTGAGTTGGGAGCCCCAGATGGATCATTTTGTGTAGGAGTCCGGCATGCCATGTCGTAGAGAAGGCCTTCTCGACATCCAACGAAACTGCGGCCGTGAAGGCGCCTTCCTGGAAGCCCAGGGCGGCGGTCTCCACCACACGCAGCAACTGCTGAACTGTCGAGTGCCCAGGACGAAAACCAAATTGGTGGTCAGGAATGGCTTGAATGTCTACCAATATTGGGGACAAACGAGCAAGAATTAGCCTCTCGAGAACTTTCGAAAGGGTGGAGAGGAGGCTAATGGACCTGTAGCTGGATGGGTGTACCGGGTTCTTCCCAGGTTTCAATATGCAAATCACCCGGGCCTCTCTCCACTCTCGTGGAAAGTACCCAAGGGCGAGGCACATATTGAAAATCCTGGTCAGGAAGAGAATCGCATTGAAGGGAAGATGGCGGAGCATTAGGGGAGTGAGCCCGTCCGGCCCCGCCGCCTTCTTTGGTTTGAGACGTTGGAGTACGCCTTGGACTTCACTAGGTCGGATGGTAGGGAGTCTCTCCGCATCCTCAGGAGGGTGACGTAAGAAACGACGCACCTCCCGACGGACGCGTTCAGAAAAGTTATCGTCCTGGGGGTCATCTCTCGGACACATAGTACGCTCAAGATAGCGAACGCATTTGCTTTGGCTTGGGGTTCATAGGCCAGGCCCTGGGTGCCATGTAGCTGGTAGTCTTCGGCGTTACTCGCCTGGAAGACATTGCGGCTCTTCCTCCTGGTGACCCTGCATGACACCGACAGGGTTGGCATGACTTCCTTTAGAAAGCCCACCAAGCCCCGGAAGTCATCCACGATCACAGGAGGAATGTGCCTCCTGGGTGGTCCAGAACGACTGGGCGTGCCAGTTGTCTCCAGGTGAGGGGCTTTTCTCTCCCTTCGCCGGTTGGTCACGGTGCGAAACTCAGCCTCATCAACATCTGTAGAGATGTTAGATGAGCTGTGTTCCCCATCGGAGTCTTCCATCCTGGAGGATGAATGCCTTGGAACCGCAGTTCCGTCAGTGAAATATTCCTCTTCAGAGGAGGAGTTGTCTGAGGGCTCACCCTCGGAAATTTTGCCTACCCGCTGTGGTGTTTCGCGGGAAGGGCCCTTGCCAGTTTGCTGTTTGGCGACAGCTAATCTCTTGGCCTTGCCATTTACGCCTTTTGATGGCTTTCGGCGAGGCCGTTTGTTTCCTGCAGTCAGGGTTGGAGCCCCGACAGCAGGGTGGGTGATTCCAGTGCTAGTACTGGGGATGGCTTCCATTTCTGGAAGGCGGGTTGGAGTGGAAATGGTGGATGGTTCCCTTTCTTTGGGCATTTTGCCCTGCACCGAAGTGCAGTGCACAGCTAACCTTGACTGTATACTTACCAGTCAGCACAGGTTTGCTAATAAGCGTGAGGTACAGAGGGCCGGACCCGAAGGCGCCTTAAAATACCGTCTTTTAAGACGTTGGCTTAGGCCTTGTACCTCGCCTGGCTGATGTGGAGCTGGCCGGCTGTTTTCTTGGAGGTTGTTCTTGTCGCTCTCCTGGAGGTTTAGCGAAATTGCCGGGAGCTTCCGAAAGGTCCCTCCCGATGGTGGCAATTCGCTGACTCCGAAGTTCTGGACGCTGGCAACTCTCGCAGGCGATGTGTACTCCACGACGTCTAGAAGCAGAGTCGCCGAGCCCTGACTCCTGTGGCGGGCGGGCTGCCTTTTTATAGATTACTTACATTCCAGAAATTTCTCAAACAATCAAGACGCGGTTATAACAAAGAACTCTCGAGAAATTCGTCTCTTTTCCCCACCGTTTCGGCGAGCTTTCATCTACACACTGCACGCCTGTCCCTTAGAACTAGTCACCGGTGTCGCCTCGATCAACAATGGGCTCGCTACACTGCTCCCTCCTCAAGGCCGGTCATCCCGAACAGCACCATTGTAGCGGGCTAGACGATCCAGGTGTACCACCATCTTTCTTCGGGGCACCTTCTGGATGCGATAGACCACGTGGTTAATCCTCTTTACCACTCGGCACGGTCCTTGCCACTGCTGCTGAAGTTTCGACCAGCGTCCCTTGGTCCGGGTAGGGCGGTAAAACCAGACTAAGTCACCTTGCTGGAAGTCTTGGCTGTTGGCTTGCCTGTAGTATCGGGTCTTCTTGCAGTCACTCGCCTTCTGAATGTTCAGACGAGCCATCTCATGCATATCGTGGAGACAGTCCACCAGACTGTCTACATACTCGGTTGCTGGCTGCTTCGCTTCCGGGGGACTCCTATATGCCAGGTCGCAAGGGAGGCGTAACTTTCGGCCGAACATTAAGCTGGCTGGCGTCATCCCAGTGGTGTCGAGCAGTAGGCCAGCAGGAACAGTGGCACCTTGACGTCCCAGACTCGCTGATGGCTGGCCACGACCTTCCTCAGATGTTCTTCGAGGGTCCTCTCGACCATGCCATCCGACTGCGGGTGTAGGGGTGTTTGCGGGTCTTGTTCACCCCAAGTCCTTCCAGTGCCTACTTCATCAGGTTAGACTCAAAATGGATGCCCTGTTCACTGTGGAGGTCCAACGGCAAACCAAAACGGCAAAACAGTTGCTCCAAGAGGCAGTCTGTGATGGTCTTTGCCTCCTGGTTCGGCATGGCATACACCTCCGGCCACTTGGTGAAGTACTCCACAACCATCAGGTATTTGTTGCCTCGGTCGGACACTGGGAATGGTCCAGCTATGTCGACAGCGATCCGTTCGAATGGCGCTCCGACGTCCTGCTGCATGCGTCCCCGGCTTCTAATTTGGGGGCCGCAACTCGCCGCGCACACGTGACACTGACGGCACCATCTCTCAGCATCTGCTTGGAGCCTGAGCCAGTAGTAGCACTGTCGCAGTTAGTTGATTGTTCGGTTTGCTCACAGGTGTCCTGAAGTACCGACGTGCACTTCCTCCAAGACTTCCGGGACCTTAATCCGGGGAAGCACCAACTGCTCTCTCTGCGTCTTCCCATCGGGTGATTCCCATAGGCGGAACAGCACACCTTTGGTCTTCAAAGACTCCTATTGGGCCCAGGACGACTTGTACGCAGCGCTTCTGGGTGCGATGGCCTCCCAGGTCAGTCTCGTCCCTGCATCCACTTCCCTCAAGAGTGGCCCCACGTCGGCGTCCGCCAACTGCTCCCTCATCAGGCCTGCGCTATCCCAGCCATCCGCAGGCACTACAGTGACCACTCTGACAGTTAAGGCACGCTCCTTCTCTTCCACTCTCGTGCACTGACCGCACTCCTCTGGGCAGGGTTTTCGAGACATGGCGTCTGCATTGCCGTGGCTCTTCCCTCTAGGATGTTCAGAGGGTAAGTCGTACTCCTGCAGCCTCTGGACCAAACGGGCTGTCTGGCCTTCCAGGTTCCTAAAGCTAAAGAGCCAGGTGAGGGCAGAATGGTCAGTCCTCAGGTGGAATGAATGACCGTACAGGTACTTAGGGAAGCTCTCTAAGGTCTTTACTACGGCCAATAACTCTCGCCGGGTGACACAGTAGTTCGTCTCTGCCTTGGATAGCGTCTTACTGAAGTAGGCTATCACCCGCTCGTGGCTTTCCTGGACTTGGGATAGAACACCTCCAATGCAATGGTCGCTGACATCGGTGTCACAATGAAGCCGCCACCTGGTTGTGGGAATCCCAAAATGGGGGCTCTGCACAGTATCCTCTTCAGCTCCTGGAGAGCGACTTCGGCGTCCTCCGTCCACACATACGGCCGGTGTTCATCCGTGAGGCGGGTTGGGGGCTTGACGGTATTGGAGAACCCCTTTATGAAACGGCGGTAATAACTGCACAGACCCAAGAAACTGCGCAATTCCCTCTTATCCTTTGGCCGAGGCCAATCTCTCACGGCCTGTCTCTTCTCCGGATTTGTGGCCAATCCGGTTGGTGAGACTATGTGGCCCAAGTATTTGACTTCCTTGCGGAAGAGCTGGCACTTCTTTGCGTCTAGCTTCAGGTTAGTCGCCTGCAGTCTCTGCAACACCTTGCTCAGGTTTTCGAGATGGTCTTCGAAAGTCTTGCCGACGATGATGTCCTCTAGGTATAGCAGGCAGGCGTCATAAGTCAACCCTCTCATCACTGACTCTATGAGACGTTGGAAAGTAGCTGGTGCGTTGCAGAGGCCAAAGGGCATAACTGAGAACTGCCAAAGCCCTTGGCCTGTCGAGAATGCGGTTTTCTTCTTGTCTCTCGGATTCAGGCCTGTAACCAGACTTCAGGTCCAGGTTCGAGAACTACTGCGCAACAGCAAGCGTGTCCAAAATGTCGTCAATACGGGGTAAGGGGAAACAGTCCTTCCTGGTGACAGCGTTCAGCTTCCTGTAGTCCACGCAGAAGCGTAGCTCACCGTTCTTCTTAATCACCAAGACTACAGGGGAACACCAAGCGCTGTCAGACTTTTCGATCACTACCCTGGATCTCATGTCCTCCAACATGTCCCGTACCGCCGACTGTTTCGCTAGCGGGACGCGTCTAGGTGGTTGCCGAATATGCCGGCCGTCTCCGGTGTCGATGTGGTGAAATACTCGGTCCGAAAGGCCGTGGTTACCGTCGCCTTGGTTGAAGACGCGCTGGTATCATCTCAGCAGTTGTCGAACCTTCTCGAGCTGTTCTGCGGTCAGGTGTCGGCCACCCTCTCCAATAAGCCTTCCAGCCGGGACCCCAGGTGTTGCGTCGGCACTGGCTACTGGGTCTTATCGATTGGTGTTACGCTGACCACGGGCTCGCACGTTCCCAACTCCGTCCCGGCCTGGACGTCGTGATCGGTGTCCGTTGGGTTGAGCAGCCTCACCGGCACCTCCTCTGGGCACGGCAACATTATCCTGGCTACACAAAGTCCGTGCACAGGCGTCTTCTGGTCCAGCATCAAGATCCTCGTCCGCTGGCCTTCCAGTCGCGCAGTCACCACCACCTCGCTTCTCGCGGGGACAATCCCGTCTTCCCTCAGGACGACCCTGCAAAATCCCAGGCGTTATTCCGGTTACCGGAGTATCACCTCTTCTCCTTTGAGCCTCAGGACCTTCCTGCCGACGTCGACCGTCGCCTCGTGGCTCCTAAGGGCATCCAGTCCTAGTATCACCTTCTCAGCCATCTCCGCGACGAACACTTACTGACGCACGGCACTCCGTCCCAAGGTCAACTTCAGCAGGGGTCCTTCTCCACAGGCAAGGTGTCACCCGATTCCATCAGACGCTGGTATGGTCGGCTCGGCTTTCTCGACGGCAAATCCTTGGCTCCGTTACATCTGATGTCACGGCAGCCCCGGTGTCTACGAGCACGCGGCACGGCTTCCCTCTCACCCATCACTCCGAGATGAGGCTGTCATCCTTACGCCGGCTGACGGCACTCAGCGTTACTCGAGGAGATTGTGGTGATGGCGCCGCCGTTTCCCTCGTCACGACGGCCATTACTCGTTTTCCGGCTGCTCTCCCTGGTCCCCGTAGGGGAAGGGATCCGTCCCTTTCAGCTGCCAAAGTGCGGGCACTGCGGACCCTTAGCACTCGTGGTACCTCTGACGTTACTAGAGGAACCTAGGGCCGAACAGCCGAGCCCCTCCTTCGGGAGTTGTTCGGATTGGGATGGACTCGAGGGGGCAGTGTGTTCCCGAAACCCGTGGGAATCGGGTACGTCTTCGGACGGGGTTGAGGGAAGCCATTAAGTCTCCCGGGTACTAGCCTGCAAAGCTAGTAGAAGGTGTGCTAGATCACCAGGCGGCCCCACCAAGGTTTTTCGGTAGTCTTCATCTTGAGTGTTGACGCGCGTAAGTGGCGTATCCACTTCCATCCCGTCTTGAGTCCATAGGACCAGATGGGGGGCTTGTTAGTCTCTAGGTCTTGCCCTATGGAAATCCCCACGGAGGACGCCGAGCGCCCT
This sequence comes from Mantis religiosa, assembly GCA_030765055.1. Classification (NCBI taxonomy): domain Eukaryota; kingdom Metazoa; phylum Arthropoda; class Insecta; order Mantodea; family Mantidae; genus Mantis; species Mantis religiosa. The sequence goes on from CM060958.1 coordinate 101,283,524, forward strand.
TTGGGACAGCTCGGATACTCCCTGGTTGAAGGAGGCTCGGGTCTTGTTCCTACGGGTTCAAGGCTAATGGGAGTAGAGCCTCTGGACTCAACTGCTCTCCCTGGTGTGGAACGGTCGCACCGTGGCTCAATGGTTAGACCGCTTGGCTCTCACCAAGGCGGCCCGGGTTCGATCCCAGGCGACCGCAAAGTGAGATTTGTGGTGGACAACACGGCGCTGGGGCGGGTTTTCTCCGGGACCTCCGGTTTCCCTGCCATCTCATTCCACCGGTGCTCCATCTTCATCTCATGTATCATCAGTGTCACCGCCTGCGGTGCCGTATGTAGTAAGAGCGGGCGTTAAACACTACACATTTCATTTCCCTGGTGTGGGCAGTCTCTCTATAGGTGTCCTGGCTGTCCACATCCCCAACACATGCCACCTGGTCTTCACCGGCGTCCCTCAGCTGGCCTTCGGTCTCCAGTGTAGCGGATACTTCTTGTTCTCGACGTCGGAGTAACCGTCAGCTTGGCCGTCTCCATCCTCAATGCTGCTGTTAGCGCCTCGTTGATGGTTTTGTCACCGAGCATTAGGCGCTGACGTATCTCGACGTCTGGTACCCCGTCAACGAACGTGTAGGCGGCTTCCCGGGATACTAATTCAGGTGGGAGGTGGACCAAAGTTTTGCTGTCCAGCTGTTCAATAGCCAGGGCGAACTCCTGCAGCTTTTCCCCTGGCTGCTGCGTTGACTTCAGATGGCTGCGGTAGGCTGCGGCCAAGCGGTGGTCCCCGAAGCGGTTCTCCAGGGCCTCCAGAGGTCTTTGGGCGCCGCCGCTGTCTGGACCGCGTTGAAGATTTCTGCAGCCCGTCTCTGGAGGCTGGCTATTAGCTGTGCGGCCTTCTCCTCTGGTGACTACTTGTTGTGCTTGGCCATCGTGTCGAATTGGCGGCGGAAGACTTCGAATGTGGACGTGCCGTCGTACTTCGGCGGTTTGAAGCGCGAAGATGTGTCGCGTCCCGGCGCGTCGACCTTTAGATCTTTCATCCTTCTGCCGACGATGTCCTCCACCATGGCGTTAAGGGACTTAGTGCTGGTGTCGGCCTTTCCCTCCAGGTCATTCACGCGGCTCGCCAGGTCTTCGACGCGCTCGCCCAGCTCCGTAAGGTCCTCCTTTACGTCGGCCAACTGCTCCTCAAATCTGGCTGCGAGGGCTTCGTTCGCAGCCTTCATTTCAGAAAGATAGTGATTATTCGTCTCCAACTTCGCAGCGAGGGTGTCATTCGCTGTCTATATTTCTTTCAACTCGGCGGTAAGGTTGTCGTTAGCCGTCTTCATTTCTGTGTTTAATTCGGCCATCGTCTCGGCCAAATTGTTATTTGCCGTCTCCAACTTCTCCAGATTGTGTCAATACAGCCCATTGTCGCAATGTCTCACTCCTGACACCAATTGTGACTTTGTGGGTTCGTGAAATCAAAAGTCCAGGTTACAAACACCAAAAATTGCACTTTGTGCACTTGCCCGCAAGTACAATTAACGACTGACTCCTTTTACGGGCGGACTGCCTTTTTATAGATTACTCACATTCCAGAAATTTCTCAAACAATCAAGACGCGGTTAGAACAAAGAACTAGAACTCTGAAGAAATCCGTCTCTTCCCTGCCCCCCACCGTTTCGGCGAGCTTTCATCTACACACTGCACGTTTGTCTCTTTGAACTAGTCACCAGCGTCGCCTCGATCAACAATGGGCTCGCGACAATACCATAATTCTTATTGGTTACCGAAGCTTGCTACCGCATGCTATACACAACCGCACCAGTTCCCTTCGCGAAGCAAAATTGGGCTAGATATACATGGGCCCACGGTCACTGCTCTCCCTTCTACAGACAGCTACACACTTTGCCAGTCATTTGTCAGTACCTTCCTCGCTTCCCCACTCTCCTCTTCCTACTTTGCTCACAGAAGTCAGCTAGCCTCGGCCTGTTAAATCATATTTAGCATTTGTGTTGCTGGGATCTTAACTGTTTGATAGACAAAGTAGAATAGTTTTAAAACGAATACAGAGAGGTCTTTTTTTATTGAAAAGTCCCTTTCATTCATTAAAGGTAGAATAAAAATTTAAAATTAAGCGATTAGGTGCACATCAAATGAATAATTTTACCCTTATGCAACAAGATGAATAAAAAAAAACAGAGGATTTTATGTAACAAAAGAAAAACAAATGCAATTGGAACAGTACGCTCAAATCGTATTGGTTTGCCAAAAGATGTGAATACGAAGGCTCTAAGAAGAGGAGAAATGCAGGTGCATCAGCTCCCACCCTTGACCTATGTTGCTTGGCAAGACAGGAGGGTTGTTACAGCATTACCCAATTGCAGCTCTAAGATTTTGATGATTGACACTGGAAAAATTGATGCTCGTAACAAAATGTCAATTTTCAAGCCTGATATTATCCAGGAATATAATATGCATATGGGTAGAGTGGATCTAGTAGATCAGGTATTACACGCATATCCCTCTTTGCGAAAAACAATCAAATGGTATAAAAAAGTATTTTTACACCAGCTGGATATAACCATATACAATTGTTTAGTAATTTGGAGAGCTCTAAACCCAGGGAAGACAATGACGTACCTGGACTTTCGCATATCAATAGCTCGCAGCCTAATTGAGCAGTATAATATTCAGAGACCTCTCCATACTGTGGGTAAAAAATCCACCACCCCAGCACCCCTCAGACTTGAAGGAAAACATTTTCCTAAAAGGGTGCCACCCACAGCAAAAAAGTCGCGTCACTTTAGAAAATGTTTGGTGTGCCGCAAGAAAGGTGTCCGAAAGGAAACTAGTACGATTTGCCGTGAATGTGGAGATGTGCCCTTGTGTGTTTATCCCTGTTTTGAGGTGTACCATTCAAGAAAAAACTTTTAAAGGTAAGCTTTTACTTCTTATAGAATTTATTTAAATTTACTGTAAAACATAAGGTTTAAAAGAATTATCATTAAATACGCATTAAATGCATGTGTGCACAGGACGTCTATACACGTCCATATCGGTTTGGGGCCTTTTAACTTGGACGTCATATGACGTCCATATCGGTGAAAGGGTTAATAAAGGATCCATCTGTATATATTCGGAGCCATTCTTTTTCTGGATATCTTTCATTTTCTGTGGCTATTGCTATTGCTTTCATTTCATCTGGTAAATTGTTTTGCTTATGTATTGTATATAACAGGTCATTCTTATAATGTATATCAATATATTCTGTTGGGCTCGTTTCCTCTATTGTTGTTATATTTGTTGTTATTATGTTCTTGTGTTTTGAGTTATTGATGTATGTTCTGAAGCTTGTTTGGGTTTTTAGATTGCTTATATTATCTGCTGTGTGACACCACTTGTGTCTATTTTTGTTAACTAGCAGTTTTTGTGCTAGGGTAATTGTCTTTAGTTCATGTTCCAGTTCTATGGCCATATTTTTTGTGAAGCTCTGTAGTATGGCAATTGGTGTTGTTTTCACAGCTCCTGTTGTTATTATTCTTAGTGAATTGTTTTGTGAGGTTTCTATTTTCCTTTTGAGTTTCTTGCTTACTGTTGCCAGCAGTTCTCCAAATAATAAGTTGGGTTTTATGTATGTTTTATGTGTGTTATTAAGGAGGTCCATATTTCCACCCCATTTTTTTCCTGCTAGGCGTTTTAAGATGTTCTTTGTGTTGATCTTATTTGTTACATTGTTTACATGTTCTTTCATTGATAGTTTCCGGTCTAGTTCTATTCCTAGATATGTTGTTGCGGATGCTTCTTGTAAATTTTTGTTATTGATTTGCAGACATATATTTTCTGTTTTGTGTTGCATTATGAACAGTTGATAAAAAAAAGTAATGCCTCCTATTTTTTTCTCTTTTAATTGGCAAGAAAACTGAATCCAATTTACATAACTTGAAAACTGCAACATTTACAATTAATTTGTCACTATTCAATATAATCTCTATCCTTTTCCACAGTTTTGGTCCAGCTTTTAACTAGGGCATTATTCCAGTGTGGTAAAACACACAGTCTTGCTTCCTAAGCCATTGATGCATGTATGTTTTCATAGCCTCCTCATCTTCAAAATTAATCCCACGATGAGATTCCTTTAGTGGCCCGAATTGATGGAAGTCTGATGGAGCCAGGTCAGGACTGTATGGGGGTGAGGTAAGACTTGCCATCCTAATTTCTCAATTACTGCAGTGGTGTAATGGCTGGTGTGTGGTCTTGCATTGTCATGCAAAAGAAGAACATCCGCCATAGGTTTTGTTTGGCGAACTCGGCGAAGATGTATTTTCAGCTTTTTGAGAGTTCTGACATATTGGACAGAATTTATTGTGCATCCCTGCTCCAAAAAATCAATCATAAGCACACCCTCTGCATCCCAAAACACTGCCGCCATAACTTTCCCTGCCAACCGCTGAGTTTTGAACCTTTTTTTCCTTCGGTGACGTTGTGTGATGCCATTCCATTGAATGCCTCTTTGATTCAGGTTCAAAAAAATGAACCCACGTTTCATCTCCAGTAACAATTTTTTCCAGAAACTCCTCTCCCTCCAAATTGAAGCGCTGCAAGTGTTCGGAGGCTATTGTTTTCCTTGTTTCTTTGTTTTGGGCGGTTAACATTCTGGGTACCCAATGTGAACAAACTTTTGAGTAACCCAAATGTTGAATAATCGTCATCACACTGCCTTTACTGATGGAGGTAATGAGACACCATTCACCTGTTGTGGGGCCCAAATGACCTTGTTGTCGACGGGCCCTTAAACACCACACACTCACTCACTCACTTCACCTGTTGTTACCCGGCAATCACCACGAATGATGTCACCGACTCACTGGATGTTGTATGGAGTCACTGCAGTCACCGGCCTGCTGCTTTGCTTTTCATCTACCAATGGTGTTTGCCCTTCAGCTTCGTTAAGCGACGAACCCATCGTCTAACAGTGCTGACATCCACTGTTGCATCACCATACACAATTTTTAGCCTTTCGTGAATGCGAATTGGCGTTTCACCTTCTGCAGTCAAAAATTCGTTCACAGAACGCTGTCTAATACGAATGTCGATGTCAGCCATTTTGCAAGAGGATGCAGTACTGTTGACTTAGGAAGTTACTACTGCAGGGGATTGGAGAAGGTTTGAGGAATTGCGCCAAATTCAAAGTTTTCACATAACTTATTTAAGGAAAAAAAATAGGAGGCATTTTTTGACCCACCCTCGTAATAAACAATGGAATATTCCCTTTGGCTCATTGCACATTGCACTACTTTCTTCATTATACTAAAGTACATAACAAGCTTACCAAAACTTCAGGCATATCTTTTAATAAACTTTAATAGATACACATATTTTGGGTGCTCATTTTTAATGGTTCCTTCAGTGATTGTGCATGTGCCACCTTGTTCGGTGAGCTTATCACTACATAGAGAGTGCCTAAGTTGAATATTGTAGGGGAACTTAGTCCGGCTGTCCAGTCTGTGCTTTGCATTCACAAAGCTCTCCATCAAGTGTGCAGCAATAGTCTCTTCTGATGGTTATTTGAAGATTTTCTGTGAATGGTTTATATTGTATTGATGTCCCCTTCATGTATTCTACTTTGAAAATAGCATTTTAACATTTAAGCTCATATTACCTTCTAACAGCAACGATATGCTGCATCATACTCGATAACCCACCTATGTGGTGTGGGAAAAGCGTATCTGCCTAACTCTAAGCTCAATGGATCCTGGTCTCATTTGAGCATCACTTCACTCATTGTCCCATATGACCTACTCATGCTGGAGGACGCTAAATAAATAAAAAAAATATTCAGAGATCAGAAGACTTGTTTTTATATATGAGGACAGATTCAAAGGCTGCCCTCTTTGTACACTCTTTAAATTCTACAAACAGTTGTTAGGGAGCTATCGCAAGTAAAAACACTTTAACAAGCTCACCTGACACCAACCATGGATTCAGTTAATGATGCTGATAGAAATACCATAACCATACATGTTCGATGACAACCATGCATATGAACATTTCTAGGCAACCATACTTTTGAAAGTAATGAGTCGGTAATTCAAACACAAACATCACTTAAATTATCCTTACTGGGACATGTTTCGGAGAACAGTTTGTCCCCATCGTCAGCAGTTATCCCACTGGTTCGATCCATGGTTTCCTGAAGTGAGCTGGTTGTCTGTGGTGGCATCTGTTGTCTGTGAGATGAACTTCCAAAGAGAGTTTTCAGGCGGTAATTCGAAATTTAAAGTATACTAAATTATTAATTTATTATAACAACACTGTTTTCAACGCTTCCAAGAAAGGAATTGTTAAAGTATACTGTTTGTTTTTTATAATTAGCAACTCTTCCCAAACATCGAGTTTGGCTGCATTACTGGCTGGCTTTAATAGTTTTATATTTGGTACAATTTCATGATTGGTAGACCAAAAATGGTGGGCTATTGCTGATTTTTCTATTTGTTTGTATTTCACACTTCTCATATGTTCCTGTAATCTAATATGTAAACTTCTTTTAGTTTTTCCTATGTAAAACTTACTGCAGTCTGAGCAGTTGATTTTGTACATACCTGATTTCTTGTTTTCAGGTACTGGGTCTTTCAGGTTGTTGCATAATAAGTTTAGTTAAATTCAGTTTAAAAAACTTCAATAAATAAATTCAGCCTAAAAAACTTATTATGCAACAAACTGAAAGACCCAGTACCTGAAAACAAGATATCAGGTATGTAAAAAATCAACTGCTCAGACTGCAGTAAGTTTTACATAGGAAAAACTAAAAGAAGTTTACATATTAGATTACTGGAACATATGAGATGTGTGAAATACAAACAAATAGAAAAATCAGCAATAGCCCACCATTTTTGGTCTACCAATCATGAAATTGTACCAAATATAAAACTATTAAAGCCAGCCAGTAATGCAGCCAAACTCGATGTTTGGGAAAAGTTGCTAATTACAAAAAACAAACAGTATACTTTAAGTATAAACTTGAAAGAAGCGTAGGGACAGTGAAGCACAAATTAGTACAAAAGTGAATCGAGAAGATATTGACACATTGCTTCACTCACACTGTTTATTCACAGGACATGTTTCAAGAGCTCTTGCTCCTATCATCAGCTGATACTCGATTAGTGTAAGTTGTAGTGGTTTCCTCTTTCTCCGTATTGTCAATAGATGGCGTGATGTACTTGTCAAAGATGTCCGGTGGTGGAGTTTCAAAATTCATGACTATGACGATTTTTGTTAATGAAGATTTTTTCCCATACGGAAAGGTCTATGGGGTGATTAACATATTTTATTAGAGATGTTTCCAAGTTGATGTCATGTCTAGTATTCAAAAAATGAAAAGCCACTGCTGATTTTTCTGTTTCACCATTTTTAATGTTTCTTATATGTTCTTTAGTTCTGATGTTAATATTTCTTTTTGTTTTTCCTATATAAACTTTAGGGCAAGTTTCACATTTGATCTTATAGATTTCTGGTTTTTCTTTGGTAGTGATTGAATTTTTGGGAGGGCCTTTTAACAAATTTCTGATATTAAACCTATTTTGAGGTGCAAGAGTTATGTTGTGTTTTGAGAAGATTTTTTGGAATTTGTTATAGGCTGATGGGGGAAGGTGAATTTTTTAAAAAGTTTTTTCTCTTTTTCTCCTGTAGGTTCTAGGGTGGTGGTTTCTTTTATTTTCTTAGCTTTGTTGAATCTGTTAACTGTTTTGTCTACTAAATTTGGGTTGAAACCGTTGGATATAGCTACTTTTTTTATGTGTAGGTATTCTTCTTGATAATCTTCTCTGTTTAGTGGAAAGTTGATCATCCGAAAGATTAAACTGTTGAAAATGGCATGTTGGTGTTGTTTTGGGTTGAAACTGTTGTTCTTAATGTAATTATCTGTGTGTGTCGGTTTCCTGTAAATACCAAAAGTGAGTTTGTTGTTCATTTTTTTGATCTTGATGTCCAAAAAGGGAAGTACACCATCCTCTTCTGTTTCCAATGTAAATTTTATAGCTGGATTTTGTATATTCAAAAGTCTAAGACCATCTTGTATTAGTTTTTTAGGTACTATTGCAAAAATGTCGTCAACATAGCGATACCACACTTTGAAATAATTTGGAAAAGTTTTTGTGATATGTGTTTCAAAAGCACTCATAAATAAATCTGCCAAGAAGGGAGACAATGGGTTGCCCATAGCTAGGCCCGTTACCTAGAGAAAATTATCAAGAAGAATACCTACACATAAAAAAAGTAGCTATATCCCACGGTTTCAACCCAAATTTAGTAGACAAAATAGTTAAAGACTCAACAAAGCTAAGAAAATAAAAGAAACCACCACCCTAGAACCTACAGGAGAAAAAGAGAAAAAACTTTTTAAAAAATTCACCTTCCACCCATCAGCCTATAACAAATTCCAAAAAATCTTCTCAAAACACAACATAACTCTTGCACCTCAAAATAGGTTTAATATCAGAAATTTGTTAAAAGGCCCTCCCAAAAATTCAATCACTACCAAAGAAAAACCAGAAATCTATAAGATCAAATGTGAAACTTGCCCTAAAGTTTATATAGGAAAAACAAAAAGAAATATTAACATCAGAACTAAAGAACATATAAGAAACATTAAAAATGGTGAAACAGAAAAATCAGCAGTGGCTTTTCATTTTTTGAATACTAGACATGACATCAACTTGGAAACATCTCTAATAAAATATGTTAATCACCCCATAGACCTTTCCGTATGGGAAAAAATCTTCATTAACAAAAATCGTCATAGAGTCATGAATTTTGAAACTCCACCACCGGACATCTTTGACAAGTACAACACGCCATCTATTGACAATACAGAGAAAGAGGAAACCACTACAACTTACACTAATCGAGTATCAGCTGATGATAGGAGCAAGAGCTCTTGAAACATGTCCTGTGAATAAACAGTGTGAGTGAAGCAATGTGTCAATATCTTCTCGATTCACTTTTGTAGTATACTTTAAATTTCGAATTGCTGCCTGAAAACTCTCTTTGGAAGTTCATCTCACAGACAACAGATGCCACCACAGACAACCAGCTCACTTCAGGAAACCACGGATCCAACCAGTCGGATAACTGCTGACGATGGGGACAAACCGTTCTCCGAAACATATCCAAGTAAGGATAATTTAAGTGATGTTTGTGTTTGAATTACCGACTCATTACTTTCAAATGTTAAATACATCACTGTTTCTAACCTTTTGCTTCAAATAATAATACCCATAGACTTGCTTTAAAGAGTGATATCTTAGATGGGAAACTAAAGGGATACTTAAAACAGAATACGTATATTTAAAAACAAAGAAGATAAACTATTTGTTTAAAACATAGTGTTGGTTTTCATAATTTAAGTGTCTTTTTTTTTTTTTTTTTTTTTAAACAGATCATCAGCAAGCATATATCAAATAGGCAATATGAACCTTAAAATTAAATGGTTAAAAGTATGTACTATTTTACAGAAACTGATAAAAGTAGAAACATGAAGCATAGAAACATTTTCAATGTTGTCATATTAATTGATACTTTTGTTTTCTTGTTCCAGTTATTTTAACATACCATATTTTATCGCATAAGGCCCCCCCCCCCTCAAATATTTTCCGCCCCAACGATTTTTCATCACTAAAACTCATTTACCTATTAAACATCACATAATTCTCTCTCCTGGTTCATTCTTATTGGAGCGGCCTTCAAGTGACTTGATAATTGATAACAATCGATGCAGTGGTGCTTGTCACGGACAACAATGGATGCACTGCTTGCCACAAAAATACTATTGTCATTACATATCATAAAATTGAAATGTGAAGTTGCAGACATGTTTCTAAGTCAGTTTGTTACAAGTCGTCATAATGTTGAAATATTCAAACTATATGGCAAAATTTAAATTAAATGTATAATCTTACGTAGACGCAAATGGGTTGGAAGCTCAGGAAGACATTTTTCCATTGATCCTAATTCAATACAGTATTGGTGGGGACAAAAAGATAAACAAGGCTGCAAAGGCAAGCTCCAAATCTTTCTGTGGGCCTAAAACAGGAAAATATCTGAAATTGATAATGGTGTAATTGGTTATGTCAATGAACTTTGGAATGATTGTTGTGCTGTCTCTTAAAAATTATTCAGAACAAAGTTCACGAGATAGCTGCCATGCTCAATATTGACAGAAAGGATTTTAAAGCAAGCGTTGGTTGGGTGATTCATTTTACAAGACAGTAAAATCTCAGTCTATGGCGAAGAACATCTTTGTGCCACCATTTACCCTGAGACTACACAGATAAGATATTTGAGTTCCATTGTTACGTAATACAAGTGCGACAGCAATATGACTATTTGCTCTCTCAGATTGGTAACGCTGACCAGATGCCGGTGTTCTTTTATATGCCACATAACATTACCATTGCTGTGCTTGTGAAGACAACTGGAGCGCGATACTAAGATGCACAGTAATGTTGTGCATTAAAGCAGATGGCAATAAACTTCCACCTTACACCATCTTTAAAAGGAAGACCTTAACAAACGAGACTACCCCACATGGAATTCACTTGCAAGTTCAAGAAAAGGGCTGAATGACAGCAGATTTGATGGTGGATCGGTTGGAGATAGTCTGGGGAAGACAACCGGGGGCATTCTTACAAAAGAAGTTCCTTCTTCTCCTAGACAGTTTCTGAGGTCACCTGGTGGAGGCTGTAAAGAATAAAATGAAACAGATGAAGTCCCTTCCTGTCATCATCCCTGGAGGTTTAATGCTCATTCTTCAACCTTTAGATGTCAGCATCAACAAACCCTTCAAAGAATATCTTCAGACGCCTATATTCAGAATGGATGGCAGCAGGATCTCATCAGCTGAATCCAGGAGGTAAGATAAGGAAGCCATCAGTGCTGACGATGTGCAAGTGGATAATTTGTGTGTGGGAGAAAATTAATGTCAATATTGTAAAGCCATTGATGGTTCTGAGGACATGTTGTGGAATAGCAAAAATGAAGATGTGTTTTCTGAGCCAGATATATATGAAAATAGTGCTGATAGTGACAAAAGTGAAACTGCAGAATAGTCAGAGAACAGAAACGATTAAACAATACATTGTAGGGCCAATGAAATCGTGGTATGTATCCTGTTCATTCACAAATTAATGTATCCTATATAACTTTTACATAATAGTACATGGCTTCCCTTCCTTTCTGAATTCCTAGAAGCACCACTTGCATAATTCCATCCTCAGTGTTTCAAGCAAATTTTTAGAGAAAAAAAGGGGGGAATTACACAATAAAATATGGTATAAGTTATGCACAAAATTGCAGTTTGAAAAAAAAAGTTGAATAAAAAAGGGCCAGTAGCTATAGTTTCTTAGAAAAGGTACAAAATGTATTAATTTTGACACTGCAAAAGTACATGTGCCTAGCTCCCCTTAAAACCAATGTAGAACAGTCCTTCCTTACATCTGCAGAGTTTCACTCTGTATAGGACCTTTAGGTGGTGGAATTGACAAGTACATCTTCTGCTTTATCATCTGTTTTACTGGATTTATGCGCTTCAGGATTTGTGTCATAATATTCACCAGCTGATCTGATGTCAAGCCTGTTTTCTTAGATTTGAACTTCTGGAGCAGCTCTGTGGTGGTCATAGGTTTGCGCATTAGGTAACGCCTGACAGCATCTTCAGTAATGCCAGAATCTCTGTAGAACAAAACAGATTTACTTTAAATATTATTTAGGAAAATGTATGGAAAATATTATTAAAAAAAGACTGTTTTGATTTTGCTTAAGAAATGTGCATAATTTGTAGTTATTAAAGATGGAAATATTCTGTTCGATTAATATAAGCATTTTAAGATTTTCTATGCAAATTTTCAAATCTAAATAAAAAGAATTGTTGGTGAAGAAAACGCTGCCAATACTTGAAAAAAATACATGATAAAACAGTACACACGGTCAGTGTGGAAGAATAATTAATTTCCATTAATTAACCTAAAACAGTACTATTTAGATAATGTAAGTAAAGGAGAGGATAGGACAGGATAGCATGCACAATTTTGTTTTTGGTGCAGTTTCATCTGCATGACAGAGATTATGTACAATCTTCAGTGCTCTTGGTCAAAATCATGACAGGCATTAGTGAACATGTATTCTTTTAAGATATTACTTGGGTTTCTGAGTGGTTCTGAAAACTGTTCATTGTTGTTCTGACAACCTTTATCTAAAGTAAGTAACTTCTGTAAGCAAGCATTTGTATTATTTCCATTTTATAAGTTCTTGCATTTTTGAAAACAATGTACTTACCCAGAGCCTGAATTAGCTCCAATGTAGTAAGGTGCAAGTGCAGCATTTGAGAAGTTGTCCAATCGTGCTCGCTTACTTCCACCTGGCTCTGGGGATGATGCAAGTTTTCTCTTCGCCCCACCACTTCCTATATCACCAGCAGCATCCTTTGTGGGTGTCCCAGAGCGAGAACTGGCTTCACTGCAGACAAACATTTTCAATAATAAAATTGTGGTAAAATCAGATCCCTTGGCATAAAATGTGGTGTACTCTTTAATGTTCTGAGGATAATCTCATATAGGTCTCTTACTTAACATAATAGGAGACACCACAGCCAGTTATTTTGTTTCCTATAATATGGTTAGTATAATAATGAAGGTAAGATGCTCTAACACACAGACAAAATCCTTTGGAAAATAAATAAAATTGGTTTTTGCACTACAAATACAAAGTCAATCAAGACATTTAAGGTTACTAAACTTTTACATTAGGACTATCAGTATGAAGGCAATAGAATGGGAAAAGAAAAAAGTAAGGAGCAGATTTATTAAAGAAATAAATAAAAAAGAATTTATGTTATTTGAAGCAAAAGGTTAGAATCAGTGATGTATTTAACATTTGAACCGACTCATTACTTTCAAAAGAATTTATGTGTTAAAGAATCCAACCAACCAACTTTAAGGAATTACACAGGAGTGTTAGGTGGTGTTGATGGTAGTGTGTATATAAGGGTGCTCAACTACGAGGTCATCAGCACCCTCTAAATAACCCCTTGTATAAATTTGACGAGTCAAATGGAGAATTTAGTGTCAGACGGCATGTTGGTCATGATAGCTCAATGGGTTAGAGTGACTGGATGGAAACCAGGAGATCCGTGGTTCAAATCCCGGCCATGGCATTGAATTTTTTGTGTTGACTCTATCCATTGCTTACTGTTGTTTGTGCTGGTATATGTTTTAGCTACAATAGCATTATAAGTAATGGTCCTAGGGACAGAAGGCTGACGAATATACTTCCGAGGACACCTTCTCTCTTACCCAGATCTCTTGGGGGTATTCTCTGGAGTGTGATGAATGATTACCTCTGCAGTTGGCACATGTTGCAGGTGAAGTACTTGCATCATGCTTGACTACCCCACAGTCAACGCAGGTAGCCACTCCATTACAAGAATCTCTCGTGTGGCCAAAGCGCTGGTATCTGTAGCACCACAATGGATTAGACATATACAGCCTCACTTCAACAGCTTACTACCCGGCCTTGAACCTTTGCAGGAGATCTGATCAAAAGTAACCAGTTCACCTCATTCTTTGCGGTGGACTTGATATACCTTGGTCACACCTTGTTCAACCAAGTTTTCTTGAATCTCCTCATTGGACATACCGTCCAATGCACTGGTGTTTACAACACCACATGAGGAGTTCAGAGTCCTATGCGTTTCAACATACACTGGGTAACTTGCAAGCATATTGGCATTCATAATTCTTGCAGCCTGTGTCAGTAAAACAGCTTCAACCAGGAGCATCCATTGCAAGATCAAATACATGACTTTACAGGACCAGCAATATTGTCTAAACCCTTCTGAATAATAAATGAGTGCATGGTAGTAAACTTCCGGCCTTACTCATTTCTAGTAATGACTAAGTAGTGAGGACCATAAGACTCAACTACTTCTTTTCCACTGTTCTTAATATTTTTGTTTATTTTTTTATTTCTGGCCATAGCAACAATGTCTTCCACCATTGCAAACATTACCAATGGTGTACTCACATCCTGGGCACCACCCTGGCTTAAGTGAGAGTCCTGGCTTAGATATTGCTCTCAAACACGCATACAAAAAATTTACACACCACCCATGGGCATTCCCTAAGTTTGAACGAATATTTCAGGATTATAACATTAAACTAGAACCACAAAATAGACTTTCACTTAAGCTGATAAATAATCCTTTAAAAACACAATAGGAGCAGAACAAAGTCACGCATATATAGGATAGATTGTGAAGAATGTGACAAATTCTATATTGGATTGACAAAAAGGAAATTAAAAGCAGATTAATAGAACACTGCAGAAACATAAAAAATAAACTAGTAGAAAAATCTGCAGTTGCTTTTCATTTTTGGAAACAGAACCACATCATCGGAGAGGAGATTAAATTACTGAAACCATTAACGACACTTGAACTTTCAAAATGGGAGCAGACTTTCATTATAAAGAACATTCCACATATTTTAAATTTTGTCAGGCTTTCGGTGAGTGGTCTAATGCACTTATGTAGAAAATATCCCAAAACAGGGAGCCAATTACAAGAGCTCCACACTACAGCTGACTGTGAAAATAGTGTGACGAGAGCGCTGAAACACCCTGTGAGCAGCTGGCAACGGAAGACAGGGGAGGCTCGGTTAGCCACGCCCTTCCCTCGTTTGTCTTATAGTGGTGACAGCCAGTGGTCGGAAAGAAACATAATTGTGCGTCTGTTTCTGCCCACCTGGTTCCAGAAATTACGGAGTCTGGAACATTCTCCTGGTCACTAGAAACCGGCGATAGTCCTATAAAGAGGGTTACAGACAGACGGAGTTAGTCAGTCAGTTGTTGTGCTGTGTTGAGTTGGTCGGTTAGAAGACAGTCGCAGTTCTTGGTGTAAGAGTTAGTCAGTGACGTGTTAATGAACGAAAGGATTGTGCAAGGGAAGACTGTACGAACTGTGTATGAGTATCGGAGTTTATGTAATCGCGAGTACAAGTGAAGTTGTAACGGACGAACGGGTAAATTGTAATTGTGTGCAGCAAGTAATTTTGTGTAATTGGCAAGTGTTAAACTGTAAGTCGGTAGAAATAAAGGACATTGTTGAGTGGTGTAATTGGACTTTTTATTCCACGAACCCACAAAGTCACACTGGCGTCAGAAGTGGGATAACAACAGTCACACTGGTGTCAGGAAGCGGGAAGATAACATCACCGAACATTACAACCATGGACGCGGCATTGGAAAATTTTTTGGAGAAGATGATGGAAATGAAGGCCGAAATAACAGAGAAGATGGAAGAAATAAAGAGCGAATTGTCCACGGAAATGAGGGCAGCGAACGACAGTCTGACAACGGAAATGAAGGCGGCGAACGAGGCTCTCGCCGCAAAGTTTGAGGGACGGTTGGCCGGCATGAGGGATGACGTCACGAACCTGGGCAAGCGGAAGGGTCAAGTAGACGACCGCCTTAATGATTTAGAGGAAAAGGCCGACGACATCGCAAAACCCCTCGCCCGCCTGACGGAGGAAAACCGGCCTTACGTGTGGACGGAGGACGCCGAAGACGCTTTCCAGCACCCGAAGGAGACCCTGTGCAGTGCTTCAATTTTGGGTTTCCCACAACCGGGTGGCGCCTTCATTGTGGACACCGACGCTAGCGACCATTACATTGGAGGTGTTCTACCGCAGATCCAGGACGGCCACGAGCGCACAAGAGTGGAAGAGGAGGAGCGTGCCGCAGCAGTCCGAGTAGTTGTGGCAGTGCCTGCTGAAGGCTGGGATAGCGCAGGCCTGAGGAGGGAGCAGCTGGCGGACGCAGACTTGGGGCCACTCTTGAGGGAAGTGGACGCAGGGACGAGACCGACCTGGGAGGACATCGCACCGAGGAGCGCCACCTACAAGTCGCACTGGGCCCAATGGGACTCGTTGAAGACCAGAGAGGGCGTGCTGTTCCGGGTATGGGAGTCACCCGATGGGAAGGCGCGGAGAGGACAGTTGGTACTTCCCCGGAGCAAGGTCCCGGAAGTCTTGGAGGAAGTGCACGCCGGTACTTCAGGAGGACACCTGGGAGCGAACCGAATGATTCACAAACTACGGCAGCGCTACTTCTGGCTCAGACTTCGGGCAGATGCTGGTGGTACACCTGGACCGCCTCGCACGCTACGATGGGGCTGTTCGAGACGAACAGCTTTGAGGAGGGAGCAGTGTGACGAGAGCGCTGAAACACCCTGTGAGCAGCTGGCAACGGAAGACAGGGGAGGCTCGGTTAGCCACGCCCTTCCCTCGTTTGTCTTATAGTGGTGACAGCCAGTGGTCGGAAAGAAACATAATTGTGCGTCTGTTTCTGCCCACCTGGTTCCAGAAATTACGGAGTCTGGAACATTCTCCTGGTCACTAGAAACCGGCGATAGTCCTATAAAGAGGGTTACAGACAGACGGAGTTAGTCAGTCAGTTGTTGTGCTGTGTTGAGTTGGTCGGTTAGAAGACAGTCGCAGTTCTTGGTGTAAGAGTTAGTCAGTGACGTGTTAATGAACGAAAGGATTGTGCAAGGGAAGACTGTACGAACTGTGTATGAGTATCGGAGTTTATGTAATCGCGAGTACAAGTGAAGTTGTAACGGACGAACGGGTAAATTGTAATTGTGTGCAGCAAGTAATTTTGTGTAATTGGCAAGTGTTAAACTGTAAGTCGGTAGAAATAAAGGACATTGTTGAGTGGTGTAATTGGACTTTTTATTCCACGAACCCACAAAGTCACAATAGTGATTAGTTACCAATCAGCTGATGGTAACAACGTTACCAAAACAACATTCTTCTTTTTAGTACTTGACAAGAGTGAAGTTTTAAGTTTTAATAAAATATGACTCAATAAGTCCTTTAAAATTTATCTGTTGCCCATTTATATGCCATTTTTACTGTCCGAAGTCATACTGCAATTTTATACACACATGCACATTTTATAATGATTTTTTGGCTAAAAGAAGTAATTCTCTGAATTGGAAATAGAATACCAGTAGAATAGAATTGTTTGGTGACTGCAGAATCAGATTTAGATCTATTTCAAACTCACAGCGATGAAAACATTTCCATGTACAGCTAATTAAGGCTTCTCGGGTTACCAACCACGTTAAATTGATGAAGTCGCTCAAGCTTTTGGCCACAGAGTCAAGAGGCTGAAAGCTCAAGCGACTTCATCAATTTAAGATGGCTAATAATCCAAGAAGCCTTAATTAGTAATCATCGCTGTAAAAGCTTGTCTTATATTTTTCCATGTACAGCTTTTTAAGTCTCTTTACACACCTGTTAGTTTCCTTTCCTGCTTTTCCATCCTTTGTTTGTTTCTTCTTTATCTCAGTATCTGAATCTGAGCTGTCTGAACTAAGATCGCTAGAGGAGCCTGTAATATAATAGCATTTAATTGCTTACATTTCTATTACTTTCACTTCATGGATGATTAAAATGTAGATAATAATAACATATTTAAAATATTATAAACCTTAATATAATTTTGTGCTTTACTGTATCATAGTCCTTACTCATAGGATTATAAACCTTGTATGACCAATTTCTGGTACCACAAGTATATGTACTGCATAAATATGAGTGAATGTTTTAAATGAATGAATATTTTATTGCCAAAAGTGTAAAAAATTGTAAAAATTTCTTAAAAATATGATTTGGAAAATTTGTTTTAGATTTCAACATCCTGGTTACAGACATGATTTAGAGCCCTATTCTCATGCTTATATATTTCTCTCTTCATTTTCCTTTATGAATAAAAAAAATGTTGAAAACAAAATTAAAGAAATGTACAATATTAAAAAATAAGCATAAGAAAACATTACCTCTGGTAGAAAATTTAAAAACTGTGCAGAATGACTGCACAATACTATATCCAGAGAGCATGAAAAATATATTTTATATGTATTGTATAAACATTTATGAAAGTTGGGAATTAAAATGGCGGCCCACAAAATAAATAGAAAAATGTGCAGCTCTGTAACAACCACAGAAATCACAAAAAGAGGTGATCATTAAACAGATAAAAAAGATAAAGATAAAAACAAGTAGATACTCAGTATTAAAATTATTAAATTCAGAAACAAAAAATGAAATCCCACCAATCAATAGATCCAGAATGTACCAAATAAGTTGTAAGGATTGTGAAAAATTCTACAAAAGACAAACTAAAAGAAAACTAAAAACTGGAGTCATAGAGCATTTTAGAAACATCAAACTGAAACAGAAAGATAAGTCAGCAGTAGCTTTTCACTTTTGGAACAAAAACCATAACCTTGAGCCAAATCCAAAATGATTAAAAGGAGTGATAAACCAGAACAAACTGACGTGGGAGAACATATTAATATGGAAAAAATAGCTGACCCGGCAAACTTCGTACTACCAATAAAAGTTGTCTGAACTTATCTATATAAATAAAACAAATTCAGATTAGTTATATACAAATATAACAATTTAAATTCACTTATCTTATAAGAAATGATTGTATTTCTTACAAATTGACTAGGATCATGATTTCGTGAATAAATCATTCACATCATCAGCTCAAACCATCAACATTATGGTGCAACATAGACAGATTTTTGTTATAGCTTCTGTTAAAAAATTTGGCACTTTGCACCACCTACTGTTAACTATTCAAACAGTTGTTAATGTACTAAGTGCAGAGCACTGTTTAATCTATCAATTTATTTCATGTTAATATTTTTAAAATGATGAAAGTTGTGTTGTGAATTAATATGAGTTATAGATGGCCATGATTGAATAGTGTAGATCACAAAATGTTAATGTTTCAATCTAAATAAATGGTAAATATCATAAATTTAATAGACAGACAAAATTATAATAGAAAATTGTTTTAGGACTTTATATTTAAAATATAAGAAAATTATGAAATTCAAAATTAATGTATTGGCCACAGGGAAAAGTGAAGAAGACTAGAAGTGCTTGGTGACCATGATTTTTTTTTTTTTTTGTTGTTGTAATTTTTCGTCCTCCAACATTAAGTCATATCGGATGATGAATGAAATGGGTGAAATGATGCTCAGATGAACCCAGGATCCACAGAGCTTAGAGTTACACAACATTCGTCTTTCAGGATAAGGGAAAACCCCGAAAAAACCTTATCGAGGTAACTCATCCTGACCAAGATTCGAACTCGGGACCTCTTGAACATGAGGCAGACAATCTACCACCATGCTACTGAGGCGGGCAGGTGACCATGGTGATAAGGTAAAAAAATCAATAATGGTAAAGGAGAAGATTTGGTCTTTTGCATGTGGACTTCATTGTGAGCAGACATGTGTAGAAATGCTGGATTTTTGCAAGTCAGGTCGCAAACCAAAAATTTTGAACTGTGTTTGAATTATTCCTCAACATAGTAAAAGTATTATTGTAAATTGTATGAATATATTGATTCAAAATACAAATCTTATTTACATTGAGTTTGAGTTAAAATTAAAGAAAAACTTTCAACCTTTCGATTTCCTTCATCTTAAGTTTCCATACTTAAACTGATACCATGACGGAGATTTGATCTCATGCAAATGGTAGCAACAATAGTATTTTGAACAATTCATCAACTTTAAAAAGAATTTTGCAGGAAAACTAAAATTTATTTTTCACTCATCACTACATGGAGGAGAGATGAAATCCAAATTCATGAAAGCTGATACATAACATCACATCGGGAGAAGTGATTTGCAAGCAACAACCGCCAGACTATCCAATTATGAAAACAATTTGATAGAGAATAGTGTAGGACTGATACATAACAGACCTTTTTACCTAACACTGACCAAACCATAAGACAGACAAGTTTAAAAGTTAGAAATAAATACTTTTTATTCTGCTCTGGTATTGATGTTCACAAAATGTACTGTATACTTGCAAACATGCATTACATATCCAACAAAAGTTCAACAAAAAGAATTTTCTAGTATCAAATGAAACAAAAAGCACAAGATAAACTTCACCTTCATCTTTTTTTCCTCCACTAAAAGTTCCTTTTTTAGAACCAGTCCCTGCACCACTGGCACTTGCAGAGGAGGAATCAGACTTCTTTTTCTTTTTCTTCTTCTTTGAAGCCGATCCCGGTGTACCAGGGCCCTGAGAACCTTTTTTATCATCTATACTAGGCATTCCGCCTCCTGGTTTGTCTCCTGCTTCTTTCTCCTCATCCTCACTCTCCTTCTCTCTTGCCTCTTTCTGCTCGAAACAGAAAATGCTTCTTAGTATTCCAATGAACATTTCTCTCTGGTTTCATTTACACTCTATTAAAATTCTGGACATACATAACAAAAAACTATTATATTCACATTACTTTCTCTACCCGCTATAGCTCCCTTTATAAACCTTAGGCCATTTGCAGATGATGCATTTTACAATCCATTTGCATTTTATAAAAACACTTGTAAATTCTATATAATTTAAGTTGTAAATATTTATGCTGGTATGTAAAGTTCAACTTTACAAATTTCTGCTCTAAAACAACTTTTACAAATTACAAAGTTTACAATCTACAAATTTTGAAAACATTTGAAGCATGAACACACTATTAAAGCAAAAAGTACATGAATGGGATAAAGCCTTACTTCCTTGCTTCTGCACAATCTTCAGTGAATGCAGTGTGTTTCTAACGTAGAGTAAAATCTTGATGCTCTAATGATTTCCTTGATTCCTTCAATTACATGCACGATTTAAAATATAGACCCTAAAAGCTTTCAGATAGTTCTTTAAATAACCTTTTAAGTTTGTGCTTTTTTCTCCACTATTAACTCCCAGTTTACATCATTACTTAGCATAAAAAACACATGTAGGCACACAGTGCATTTCAAAATTTGACCAATTAACTTTAACACGTTAAAGAAACAATTTGAGATAGGATACTTATAGACCCAAAGTAAATGATTTTGTGCAATAAGCCAAATATATTGAATCAGTATGTCATTGATACCACTTTAATGGTCTATGTAGGTATATGCTGCACTACCATGGCATGTACGTACATGTGGCTCAATGATAACATAGGGAGCGTTTTAGAAAATTTCAAGGTCATGTTCTGTCGAATATTTCTCCCTTTTTCAAAATTTATTTCTGTTCTTCAAATGGTGAAGGACATGGACACATGGAACACTGGTCTGCTCCACTTGTTATTACCACTACTTTTAAATTAATCAAGCAAATGAAATAAATTTTGAACAAAAATGTGCAACATAATGTTTTACACTTACACATGATATGTAATCAGAATTATTGCAGATGACTTAACAAATGTTCTATTAGCTCTATAAAAGAAATAACTAGTTTACAAGGAAAATCACAGTCACTTATTTCTTCACTGAGCTTTATTTATTCACCTTCATAAACCGTAGAAAAGCATATTTCTTCTTCAGACTTATGGAAACTGCTAAAGTGAGCATTCTCATTTGTTAAATCTGATTTTCTGAAATATTTTCATTTTGGGAAGTGCCAGTGAATCACGAGATAGCAATCCTATACATTTGCAGAAAGTCGAAGACACCAATGAAAGCATCTGAAGTAACTTGTGCAGATAGCCCAGTTATCAACATTGTTGACTACAGAGAAGTAATCTGTGTTCAATTCCCTCTGTAAAATAAATTTTGTTTTTACTTTTGAATTCTATGGTCATTTCGGTATAAAGAGCAATTCCAGAAGCACAATTTAAATAACTTTTCTGCCCATCACAACTATGCTCTAATATTACCTCTTCTTCTTCATCTTCTTCACCAGAGGATAACAGCTTCCTCAGTGCATCTTCTTCAGCAACACCCTTCAGTTCCTTGCTTGCCTTTGCTTCATGATCTGATTCACTGAAATATAAGGTTTTGTTTTGTTAATCAGACACAACATAAAATATTTATATAAGTTCATAACATGAAACAAACATACAGGTATGTAAAACTACTTTTATATTATGTAGTAATATTAATAACAAGACTCACTTATTGTTTTCTTTAAATTCAAGAAGATATGTAGCAGTACCTATTCCTATAGTCCTTTTGTGGTACTTTCAAGTGTGCCGTCAGTCCAGCCCTTTGACACAGTATGGCTGGTGTTTACCCAGGTTTCATCCAACCAACTATTTCATACAAGTTCTTATTCAGAATTTCTCTTAAAGACAAAGTGCTTAGCACTACCATATATGATTTTTCGAATATTAGTTTTCTGTTACTTATTTTTTAAACTCAAATCCCAGATCATGGAGGACTTTGTTCTAAGACCTAAGGCTTCCTTCAAATAGCTCTGCTTCTTTAACAGAAGAAAGAGGCTTACGTGTGGTAGGATGCTCCTTTTGGGTCTGATAGTCATAGAGGTGCCTTCTTATGCATCTAATAGAAAACTATGAAGATCTGTTGGTCTTTGTTTCACAATCGACCTGGCTGTAGTGGCTTCTCCTTAGAGCTTCTAGAAACTGTCACCTCATCTATTTTAAGGTCCTTTTTCTTACTTGGTTGAAAGGAATAAGCAACTCATTGTGAAGGAACAAATTCTCCTCTTTCTGTTCAAAGAATTCCCTAAGAGAACAGACAAATTCTCTAGCCTGGCCAAGCAATGTAACACTCTAACCATAAGCTGATCTTTGTCCTGGGACATGAATCCTTGGTCTACCTCTAATCCTACTGCCTTTAAGTCTTGGTTCCATAACAGCATATTTTAATACTGAACAAAATAGACTAACAATACATAATGCAACTGAATGCTCAAGCAAACTTTGTTTCTTGCACAACTTGTGATAAATGACCTGAGGAAAAGGTGATTAACCAGTTTAACTAATGTGGTAAACTTTGTTTACATTTCCATAGCAACAACCTTCCCTCTTACCCTCCACAACCCTTGCCTGGCAGTTGTCATATATCTTCTTTTGAAAGTCAAACTGTACTGATATCTGATGAGACTTCAGTAAAGTATCAGATAGAGTAATCTAAATGCTCAGTTGGTAATCAGGTATGTTTGCTTTACCTCCGAATGTTGTGTATAAGCAAACACTGACCACAATTTTTAAACACCATGCAAAATTCAAATTACATCTGAATTACATTACTGAGTTTTAGAGTCTCTATCATTTTTCATTCATTATGTATCTCCACTATGGATGTAATGGTGATGTTACATATAATTATTTGGAAACAAAGAGAATGCAAATTTTTAATTCAAATTTGGACAAGTTAACAATATCTCAGAAACTATTTGTAGTTGGTTTATTAATACTCGTCACTTACTTGTTTATATTTATGAGAGACTAGTTTCAAAGGCATTCGTCTCCATTTTCAATCTCCAACTGGCATCTGTTGTTGTCTGCTCTCTCTCTGGTGGTGGAACTATGAACTTCTTTGTCAAATTATCTACTGGTGGGATTTCAAAGTTCATTACGCGATCCTTATTTTTCCATATGAATATGTTCTCCCATGTTGTCAATTTATTTTGGTTTATCACTCCTTTTAATAATTTTGGATTTGGATCAATGTCATGGTTTTCATTCCAAAAGTGAAATGCTACTGCTGACTTATCTTCTTGTTTCAATCTGATGTTTCTAAAGTGCTCTTTGACTCTGGTTTTTAGATTTCTTTTAGTTTGACCTATGTAGCATTTTTCACAATTCTTACAACTTATCTGGTATATTCCAGATCTGTTAACTGATGGGATTTCATCTTTTGTTCACAGTTCCACCACCAGAGAGAGAGCAGACAACAACAGATGCCAGTTGGAAAGAGATTGAAAATGAAGGCGAATGCCTTTGAAACTAGTCTCTCATAAATATAAACAAATAAGTGACGAGAATTAATAAACCAACTACAAATAGTTTCTGAGATTAATTTTGACATCACTGTTACTAAATTCCTCCAAACACATATAAGTTAACAGTATATTTGTAATATCTTGTTCCTTCAAGTTAAATTATCTTATTTTATAGTTAATAATGCATTTATTCACACAAAAAACAATTTAAGAAAACACAAGTACCTGTCTGAGGAATCAGAAATATAATCCATTTCTCGACCTTCCTCATCACCATCATCACTCTCTTCAAAGGCTTCATCATCAGAGTCTTGCTTCTTTTTTTTCTTTTTTTCAGCTTCCCCTGAAACATACAATATTTAAAGTATAAACTTGAAAGAAGCGTAGGGACAGTGAAGCACAAATTAGTACAAAAGTGAATCGAGAATATATTGACACATTGCTTCACTCACACTGTTTATTCACAGGACATGTTTCAAGAGCTCTTGCTCTTATCTTCAGCTGATACTCGAGTATCAGCTGAAGATAAGAGCAAGAGCTCTTGAAACATGTCCTGTGAATAAACAGTGTGAGTGAAGCAATGTGTCAATATATTCTCGATTCACTTTTATACAATATTTAGCTTATATATCCATTGTACGCTCTAAAACATCAAAACATTTCTGTAACATTAACATTGCAGCTATGCCAGCACATGTAGTTAATGGTTTCATTTTCAGCAACCCTGCATCAGGAATAAATAGACATTTTTAATTGACAATGCTTAAAACTTGTACAAGTCTTTAAGCAATAAATGAAATGTTATATCTAAAACTTGCCATATGATCTGTGGAGAATGTCACTCTATTCAGTGATGACTGGAACCCATTTCTGAGGTGGAGGTACTAGAGACCAGTGGAACATGAGGACCTATAGCTTTTAGTGTGGACTCCAAACCACACTGGGTCTTGGGATATTCCACATAAGTTAGTAGAGGTAGACTTGGACAGGGTGACTTAAAACCACCACACTAGAGTCAGGAATCAAACCAAGAACACTCAGCATCACATCTGTGAACATAACCCTTGGCATCCCTCAAATATTGGGTGTAAATTATTTTATTTTCTGGAAAAGTCAGTGACATTTGTCTTATCAACTGAAGATTTGATGCATCAGCATTTTCTTGTTGGGAGATTTGTCTGAACAGTAATGGATTGTAAAATAAACAGAGGGATGAAAACAGTTTAGCAAATTATATCTACTCCTAAAGTAGCAACAAAATAAAATGAAAATGGCCTTAGCCAATGAAGTGTTCTTGCTCTTTTTGCATTGCCAATTCTACAGCCAGCAGCTGACACAGAGGGAAGATAAATATGTCTGTCTTTGTCTCAATGTATCCACCTAGATGCTGACAGCAAAGTTCACTTAATATTTCAGCATGTGTCTGACAACATATACCATGATTATCGCATGGTAGTATAAACTCTACCTTGAACCAGAGAACAATGTGCTTATGCAGCTATCGTTCATATGCATACAAAACAAGATAAATTAGACGAGTTCGACGAAAAAAAGGCTTTTGCTATAGTGAAACAAAATAGTGGAATTTCAAAGATTTGTGAATATAACCCCTACTTTAATGTTGACATAATGGACTTTAAACCAATTTTTGTTGCATTAAAATACTTAATAAACATGGAAAATAAAAATATTATTTATGAAGAACTTTTACACCATTTAACAAATTAAAGGTCTTGCAGTGTTTATTGGGTTACCATTCCTGAACTGTGCAGGATTTAACCCTTTCACCGATATGGACGTCATATGACGTCCAAATTAAAATGCCCCAAACCGATATGGACGTGTATAGACGTCCTGCGCATACATGCATTTAATGCTCATTTAACGCCAATTATTTTAATCTTGCTGTTTTACAATAAATTTAAATTAGTTCTATAAGGAATGGAAACGTATCCTTAAAGGTTTCTTTTTGAATTGTACACCTCCAAACCTGGATAAACACCCAAGGGCACATCTGCAGATTCACACCAAATAATATTGGTTTCCTTGCAAACTTCTTTTTCGCAACACACTACACATTTTCGAAATGGTTACAAGTTTTTTGGGTGTGGGTGGTATACTTTTAGGAAAGTGTTTTCTCTCAAGTATGAGGGATGATGTGGTGAATTTTGCTACCCCCTAGTATAAAGAGGCCTCTGAGTATTATAATACTCAATTAGGTTACGAGCTCTTTATACGCGCAAGTACAGGTAGATGAATGTCTTTTACAGCTCTGAAAATTACTAAACAACTGTGCATAGTTACATCCAGTGGTATAAAAATACTTTTTTTTTACCATTTAACTGTTTTCCGTAAAGAGGGATAGCTGGTAATAGCTGATCCGTATCACCCATATTTGACCCGCCATTTCCCCAAAGAATGGAGTAGCTAACATGCCAGCTGTAGACCAGTACACGTCACTGCTACGTATGTCCTAAAGATCTCCTTCATAATCGTACAATAAATCTTCCAGATTTTCTACAGTAATATCAGAAGCCTGTACACATCATACCCAAGCTAATTTATTTGCTACATTACCGGGATAAGCCATGGTTAACATTGAAATTTAACAATTTCAAATGTGCCATACATTTAGCTCTTGATAGCTACAAGAAATCACTCTGAACACAGAGAGAGTATAAATAACTGAAATACAGAGCGAAAACTGCTGCATAAGGCTACTAGAAACCTTGGTTGAGAAACACTGTAATAACAGATGCTGACAGAGTTTTCATTCCAGTGTGTGTGTGACGCAACATATTCTCGTCATATTATCGCTTGGCATAGCATAAATAAACTAAACTTGAACCTGAGAAGTCGCTTGCGTAGCTATACATACATACTATGGCTCGTATACACACAAAACAAAATGATTCACATATTAGGCGCGTTCGGCACAAAGAATGGCTTTTGCTACAGTGAAACAAAGTAGTGAAATTTCAACAATTTATTAATGTAGTCTCTACTTTATTGTTACTGTAGATTTATACTGCCTTTAATGAGTTTTAAACCAGTTTTTGTTTCGTTTAAATAACTTAATAAATACGGAAGATACAGAATTGTATTTATGATGCATTTTTACAGCATTTAACAATTTAAATGTCCTGTTCTGTTTATTGGGTATCCGTTTCCGGCCCCTGAAGGGTTTAAATGGCCATCGACGAAGCGGTTAAATGGCAATTGGTGAAGCAGATAAATTCTATATAAATAACAGTATGAAAGCCAGAAAATACATTCAAACACAAATCTCAAGTTATAATAATTAATAAATCTTTACCATAACAGCAGCAAACGAGGGTGCAACAAAGGAACTGCCAGAATGTCATGTCATCGTCCATGTTTTCATCAATGATGTCCGTATCTGATTTGTCGTCCCTGAGGTTTAAATTAATATATGTTCGATGACATCATACCTTGCAATTTCTTTAGCAAAATCATTCTCTTGAAAATGCTCTGCATGTGCAACTCAGGATTCCCAATCTTGTATGGTAACCCTATCAAGAACTTCATTCATCAATTGCTCAACATCCACAAGCCAAAATGTGTTGTTTAACTATGCGACTTCACCCTTTACTTAAGCCCAAATAAGCTCAATAGGGTTATACTTGAGTGATAGGGTGGTAACCGAATAACTTCCTGGCCTATTTGTAACGCTATCTGATCCAGTTCATATTTCTTTTCCTGATTTTTGTAAGGAGCAATGTGGGCTAATAATTCGGTCTTAGTTTCTGTTGCATCAAAGGGAATATGACTATACAAACATTCCTGAATATCTAATTTTTGTGAACTGGTATTGGGTAACTTTTCTATGGTTGTAGAATGATAAGTGGCATTATCCATAATGATTATAGAACCCTCCTTCAAAACACTTAGAAATATTTATAAACCATTCTGTGAAAGAGTCCGCATTCATATCGGAATAGCATTCGGAGTGCTTGTTTTGTGTTTGAGAACAGAATACCTATTGGCTTTTTGGTATAAAACCCGTTTTTGATGAACACATGGCAAACAATAAGCCTTCCAGCTTTGCCTATAGGTACTTTGAGTCCCTCCTCCTTCCAGATGAATCTTGCGATATATTCTTCTTGCGGAATTTTGATTAACCCAAGTTTCATCCAAATAAAAGATGGGCCTGGAATCACCTGTACTTCTAATGTGCTTTGTGCACAGAAATTTTAGTCTTGTAGCAACAATATCGCTTCATCCAAGCAGAAATTTGCGACCATTATTGGTTCTCCTATATTTGAACCCAAGAGATTTCATAATATTATGCATAGAACATACAAATCCATATATTCTATTTTCTCCCTCATTAAATTGGTCAGCCTTTTGACAGTTGGATATTCACCCTTATCATGTGAATCATAAATTGTTCTACATAAAACACACCTTTGAAAATCGTCTAAGTTGGTAGCATGTTTTTTAGCTGCTCAATGTTTCCCTGGAGAACTAAATATGAAAAGTTCTAAATATGAAAAGTTGATAAACTGTTTGCCTTTTTTAACAATGTTCTCACAGTATGAGCACTCACGCGACAAGCTTCTGCCATTAATTCTCAACTGAGCGAAATTTGTACTTTCAAAAATGTCTAATTAACAACTGTTTTAAAAAGGAATGCACATTAAGAAGAATATTTCTTGCCTGCTTATGTAAAATCTTACAAATTGTTTCTCAGTTACTACTATGCGCAACAGTACTAGCCTTGCTAAGCGGTATGTTCACTAACTTTGAAAAGCATGTGTGCACTCTTAAAAGATCACCACTTTACTGAGTACAAGGTACAAAATGCAACTGCAGCATAGCACGTGCGTGCTTTATTACACTGACAGTTAATGATTCCTTTCTTTCTAGTCAGGTGTCTTTATCTTTCCATATCTCCAAAATCAAATGTGCTACAAACATGGAGTTTGGACAGTCCTCCTCCGAAAAAATAGCTCTGTAACATGGGAAAAGCAAAATAATTGTATAATATCTTTAGAGCGTGCAAAGAAATTAGCCATATGGTTCGGCAAAGCGAGCAAGTATGTGTGCTTAACTATTGTAACGATATGTTTTAGTTAGAACTTTTTGTATGAATATTGTTTTCTGATATGACTTAGTAGGCCATGTAATGACAGTATTAAAAACAAAATTAATAGAGGAGTAACAATAGTTATGGAAAATCAATAATCTTGAGATAGATATATGTTCTTCAATCTTGTTTCATGACAATGAAAAATGTTGCGGTGAATATAATTGTAACAGAAAGTTAATAACCTTCAAAAAGAGTTATTCGGTATTCGTAATAGTAACGAGTGAATTGTAATTCAGATTATACAATCATATAAGGCCTAAAAACATGTATAACATACTCCAGCAACCCGGATGAATTCATTGCAGACATAGAATTAGCAGTAGAAGGCTTGGAAACCATGGACAAAAATATAATTAGAAAAAAATCAGCTCCTATATTGGAAAACTTAATAAATAAAAAGCCAATAAAACATTTGAAACAAATTCAGATAATTAAATCTTTAAGGAAAAAGGATGTAATCTTCTCAAGGGCTGATAAAGGGAACAAAATAGTAATCTTAGATACAGCTACATACAAAGAAAAAATGTTAGAGTTACTACAACAAAAAGAATTCCAGGAAATAGATTCTAATCCACTCAACCGATGCATAAAAGATGTACAAAAAACCATCATTAATAGTAAAATTTTAACAACTACAGAACAAAAAACTATCAAACCAGACAACCCTACCCTTGCAAGAATATATGGTTTGCCTAAAATACACAAACCCAACATACCCATGAGACCCATTGTAAATAATATAAACACTCCTACTTACCTTCTGGCAAAATGGCTAACCAAAAAATTTCAGTCCTTTCCACAATTCCACACTCTGAGTATAAAAAACTCTTTAGACCTGGTAGAAAAAATTCAAAATCTTAAACTAAAACCTCATGACACTTTAGTATCCTTTGATGTCCGCTCCCTCTTCCCTAGCATTCCATTAGACAAACTTTTGATTCAACTGAAAAAATGGCTAAATTCTATAAACCTGGATGCCAATGCAATAGAAGAATATGTGGCAATGACTGAATTATGTATACATCAAAATTATTTTGTCTTCGATGGAAAATATTACAAACAAATTTCAGGACTAGCTATGGGAAGCCCGCTATCACCATTTTTGGCCAATCTATACATGAGCTTTTTCGAAACACATATTACTAAAGCCTTCCCTCATATGTTTAAAACATGGTACAGATACGTAGACGACATCTTTGCAATAGTGCCCTACAAACTAATAGATGATGCTTTGAAACTACTCAACCTGCAAGAACCCAGCATACAATTCACAGTAGAAACTGAAGAGGACTGTACTCTACCTTTTTTAGACCTTAAAATCAAAAAAGGCAATGAAAAACTAGAATTTGGCATTCATAGAAAAGCAACACACACAGATAATTACATCAAAGCAAATAGTTTCAACCCAATTCCACACAAACATGCAACCATCAACAGTCTGACACACAGATTAGTAAATCTACCTCTCAGCCAGCAAGAATATCAAAACGAATACCATCAAATCTTAAAAACTGCAATTAAAAATGGATATGGAAAAAACCTTGTAGATAAAAAACTAAAATTATTCAAACTTCAAAAGAAATTAAAACAGATCACAGCTCTCACACCAATAAAACAAGAAACTAGATTTGCTAAATTTACTTACCACCCCTGGGCCACAAAAAAGTTCCAAAAAATATTCAAGAAATACAATATAACATTGGCACCAAAAAACAATTACAACATTAAAAACCTACTTCACAGTAATAATACTGATAAGATAAAACCAGAGGAAAAGTCAGGCATTTACAAAATTAAGTGTAAAGACTGTGAAAAAATTTACATAGGGAGGACAAAAAGGAACATAGGCACTAGAAAGAAAGAACACTTCAGGCACTTAAGATACAAAAATATTGATAAGTCCGCAATAGCAGCTCATTTCTGGTCTGAAAATCATGAAATTGAAGATAGCACAGAATTACTAAAATACGTACAAAAACATAGTGAACTCGTCATATGGGAGAGGATATACATGGAAAAACATAAAAACCAACTAATGAACTTTGAAATCCCGCTAGAAGAGAATCCCACATTTCAGTTCATCACTAAATCAACAGATGGCAGCAACAACCCCAGAATTACCCACACCGCTGGATCTAGCGTCAGTCGCACAAGAGCCGTAGATGCAAACGAAGATTTGCGAAACATGTCCTCAAAATAGGTACGAAAGTGAAGCAGATGTGTAAAAAATGCGACTCATCTAAAATTTAATATATAAAATTTTGTTTCTGTCACTCTGATTAAGATGGATGCTTACAAATATGTCGCCCGAACGTGTGGCTGATTAAGTTGAAGAACCAGCGTGCATTCTATCTGCTGCGAGTGGAGGAATATAACGCCACACTGTACAACGTCGCATGCACAGCACTGGCTAGTAGCGATAGACCAACCACGCGTTGCCTCGCCTTATGTTCATTCCTATTTTGTAGCTACCTTACACATATGTCCTTAAAAGAAGGCACTGGTGAGAAACTGGCAAAAAGAAAAAAGTAGCATTTTCTGTTTTATGCCCTGAAATTACCTTGCAACATTGTAGTTCCACAATATTTTCGCCTAAGTGCCATTTAAAGAGTTGCTATGTCATGATTTAAATGCTGTTGCAGATAAGCCTGTCCATTTAATTACTTTCGCTGGCTTGTTGCAACAGAATTGATGGAATTTTCACGTTTAAATCATTTGGTTGGAGTTCAATGCTTTGTGGTAATATGCTGAGGCACCTTCTGGATGTTTCTGAAAGCTACTTAATACTGTAAGCTTCTGATTTTCTTTTCTTTGTTAGGAATCATCACCAAGTGGTTTTGTTCTGTTTTGTGAATGTATTACTTTTAACATTACATCACTTATTTTAAAACCAACTAAAAATAGTTTTTTCAATTCATCCCTTATTTGATGGACAGAGTCAACATGAAAAATTCTATGCCATGGCCAGGTTTGAACCACGGATCTCCTGGTTTCCGTCCAGTCACTCTAACCCATTGAACTACCATGGTCAACAATTTCCATCAATTAACTAAAATCATCCCTTATTTGTTTATTCTTAAGAAAAACACGTTTCAGGAGCTATTGCTCCCATCCTGTTCAAATTAAGAATAAAAAAGCATTGATGTGTTAAAACATCAGCTCAGTAATACTACATTCTTGCACTTGACTGTCACAAAGTCCAGCAATTCTAAATAAATGATGTGAAATTTTTATGATGGACAATGAAACCTGTAACTGTGAACTATCAGAGTTTAAATTTATGTGGAAGCAATTTCCCCAACCTTAAGTTAGGTCCCAAAATGTGTCCAAGTTAATAACTCATGTTTGTTGCATCAATAGACTTTTTCTGTATTTACTTATGAAG
The DNA here is from genome assembly GCA_030765055.1 of Mantis religiosa. Taxonomy (NCBI): domain Eukaryota; kingdom Metazoa; phylum Arthropoda; class Insecta; order Mantodea; family Mantidae; genus Mantis; species Mantis religiosa. Next base: position 101,315,819 of record CM060958.1, read on the forward strand.
TTTACAGAACAGATTTAAAATAAAAAGAGGGGGGAAAAAAAAAAAAAAAAAAAAAAACGTGCATTATCTTGGTTTGATTAAATTTGCTTTAGAGGGGCAAGAAAGAAGCACCTCATTCTCAAATTTCTCCTTTCTGTGTAACTAACTTAGTTGTAAATCTAGAAGACATATCCAGTCACCCAAGTCAAAACACAAGTATACGCTTACGCTACAACATGTTAAAATTTACCTTTTTTATTCTTCTTTTTCTTATCTTTTTCTTCCTTATCTTCCTTGTCTCCCTTTTCACCTTCAGAGTTGGATTCATCTGATTCATCTGAGTTGATCCACTCATCCATTTCAGATATCTTCAATTCTGGAATACAGGGATTCAAAACATCAAGGAAATCATGCATATAAATTAAATAAAAAATAATAATAATGTTATAGAATAAACAGACGTATTTTAATACTAATTTTAATAATAATAATAATAATAATAATAATAATAATAATAATAATAATAATAATAATAATAATAATAATAATAATGATGATGATGTTCTTAATTGAAACTTTAAAATATGAATGTGGAACATATTCCTAGTATTGGCAATAAACCAAAGTGTTGCAAGGTTTCAGTTCAAAGGCCTAATGGTCTCTGAAGTAACTGTACTTTATGAGAAAAATTAGATTAAGTATTAGTGTTACAATATATATAAGACTGAAAAAGTTTCTTGAAGTGCATGAAGACATTCATGAAGAAATCCATGAATATGTTCCTATACAGAGGAACCTTTGAGCACAATTCCGAGAAATGTCAAACCTGAAAACAAATAAGAGCATAAATTAAATGTATCATAACAACACTGTTTTCAACACTTCCAAGAAAGGAATTGAAATAAGAGGATAATTTATAAAAGAAGGTTCACAGAGAGCAAATGCAGAAGTACTGCAGAGGAATTAAAGCTCTAGGATGCAAATGGTTGAAATAATGTAATCCTTAGTTGGCCAAAACAAAAGCAAGATTACAGTAAATGCCTAACTTCAACAAATAGGTAAACAAAGACTTAAATGAATAGCTCAACTGAGCGATGCAGCATCAAATGCAAATGAACAGAATTGTTAGGTGAAATGAAAAATGTGATCTCACTGGCACATTAGTAGATAGAAATGTGCAAAAGATTCATCAACATACTTTAAACAAAATATTTTTTGTTAACTTGAGAGACATGCTTTACACTTAAAAAACAGAGATTATCTAGCATTCAAAGTTTTATGCTTTATCTGAAATCAACAAAGGCAGTGTGTGAAACTTTTGATATAGAAAACGTTTCATCTTAAATGAACTCATGACAAATTCTCAACTTCATCAACAGAATCAAAGTTGTAAATAAATAATTTGATAACATTATTAAATTTACAGGAACCCAGCATCAATTTCACAATGGAAATAGAATTCAAAAACATGCTGCCTTTTCTGGATCTAAAAATATCAAATATAATGGCAAATTAAAATTTGGTATTTACAGAAAAGAATACATGCAGACAACTACATCAAAGTCAATAGTTTCAACCCAAGACCTCAAAACATGCAGTCATCGATAGCCTAACACATAGGCTGATTAACATAAAACCCAACTACTAAAATCGGTTCACTTGAATCAAAAATTAAACATTTGATCAATTTATAAGAAAAGTTTCATCATTTCTTATAAGATAAGTGAAGTTTTAAATTACAAATTATTATATTTGTTTGCTTCACTGATAATTTTTAAATTTTGTTTTAAAGTTTGTTTGCTTCACTGAATATATTTTACGTATCTGGGAAAACATTTATATAAAGAAATTCGAAACAGGTTTAATGAAATATGAGCTGAATCTTTCCTGGCGGCGTATATGTTCTAGACGTTCTCTGGCTTCGAGCCAGGTAAGCAGATGTTGAGACATCGACGTTTCGGGAGCGTACATCTCTCCCATCTTCAGGATGTTGAATGGCTTAGGGCTGGGGTGACCCATATATATATATACTCAGCGAGCGGGCTCGCATTGGTGAATATGACAACCTCTCAGAAAACACTACTGCTCTGGTCACTGCTCAGTAAGCCAGATCTGTGTTTCCTGAGTCTCTCTCTTTTTCAAGTTTTAATGCAGGATTCCATACTGCACTAAATTGTTTGTAATGAGCAGCAGTGTTTTCTGAGAGGTTGTCATATTCACCAACGCGAGCCCGCTCGCTGAGTATATATATGGGTCACCCCAGCCCTAAGTCATTCAACATCCTGAAGATGGGAGAGATGTACGCTCCCGAAACGTCGATGTCTCAACATCTGCTTACCTGGCTCAAAGCCCGAGAACGTCTAGAACAGGTTTAATGAATTTTGACATTCCATCGGGAGAAAATATGTTACTTAATCTCACTGGATCGTTGCCAGATGTCTTGTCTCCAGAGAACATTAATCAGATGGAATATCAATCAAAGTATATAATTAAAAGAAGTGTAGACACAGTGAAGCTCAAGTTAGCATAAAAGTGAATTGAGAAGATATTGACACATTGCTTCACTCACACTGTTCTTCACAGGACATGTTTCAAGAGCTGTTGCTCCCATCTTCAGCTGAGTCTCGACTAGTTCAAATTGTAGTGGTTTCCTCTTTCTCCGTATTGTCGACAGATGGCATGATGTACTTGTCAAAGATGTCCGGGTGAAGTTTCAAAACTCATGACTCTATGACTCTTTTTGTATGGGAAAACATCTTCATTAGTAAAAATCGTCATTGAGTCATGAATTTTGAAACTCTGCCATCGGACATCTTTGACAAGTACATCATGCCATCTATCGACAATACAGAGAAAGAGGAAACCACTACAACCTGCACTAGTCAAGACTCAGCTGAAGATGGGAGCAATAGCTCTTGAAACATGTTCTGTGAAAAGCAGTGTGGGTGAAGCAATGTGTCAATATCTTCTCGATTCACTTTTATGGAATATCAATGTTCTAGCTATAGTCCGGCCGCTCTATCTCCGGCTCTGACGTTTAGTGGCTGCAGGAGGTGGAGGGGGAAGGTTAATAGTACCAACATATAATAATGAGTAATTGAAAACATATCGTCAGAATTAGCTTTATAATGAGAGTATAGGACTATATTAGCTTCAAAACATTGAAATCCAACTTATAATTTCATTATCATGCAAGATATTCTTTATAACATCACTCTATTCGAATATTTCGTTCATACCTTTCACGCACACCAACTGCTTCTGTTGGCGGTACTGGGAGTCTGTACATCCAGTGTCGTGGTCAGGAAGTTAAAACTGTCTGCTAGCGCCAATCAGCGTTGTCGCTGCTAGGCATGGCTTGCAAATCCAGCACCGTGTTGCCGCCGCAATTTTGTATGGACCACATGGCTTTCAGTTGCTTTTGGATCCCGCACTGGTGGTTTGTTTAATTTTTTGTGTGCATGAATTCAGATTTGTAGTGTCTGTAAGTCTTATTATTATCGCTATTATAGTAATATGGCTACTGGTTCGTCAGAATTCAAGAAAAAAATCGGCTCGTATAAGAGCCAAAGCCGTGAATTTATATTCAGGCTACGTGAGTACTTCGAGAAGGAGCAGGACAATGGTAGACCTCTACTACCTGTTACCAAAGTGCTGGACAGAGTTTGTGATGCCTTGAAGGTGGGAAGAATGTGACCAAGGAAAAGTGGCAGCTGATTTAAGTTCGCCGTCTGCAGTTCTGCATACACTGGGAAAGCAAAGGCAAGGAGGCAGCCTTAAAGCTTCACTTGATGCTTTTCAAAAGGATGCTATAAGGCGACATGTATATCAATATTATATGAGAAAGGAATTTCCCACTCATGCGAAGTAGCCTTTTGTTATTTCTTTTCCAGTAAATGGTATATTGTCTCCATATGGAACTATTCTGGGATCATGTATATACACCTTGTCCACATACATTTATGAAGTTACGATCTGCAAATGCATGAAATATTTAAAATACTCATGTTTCCTCTGCTTGAAATTCCCGCTAAAGAACTGGCAACAACGCGCTTCCCCCTCTCGAGAACTGTCAGAGCCGGAATTAGAGCGGCCAGACTGTAGTCAACAATTTCTTGATAATGCCTTCAAGTGGAGGCAAAATGTGACAAAAGAAAATCTGTGGTATGTGAAGTACAGAGTGCCTCAGTAACTCATAGTATAATTTTAATTATTGTAAATAGAGAAGATCATCAAGAAGAATACCTACACATAAAAAAAGCAGCTATATCCAACGGTTTCAACCCAAATTTAGTAGACAAAACAGTTAACAGACTCAACAAACCTAAGAAAATAAAAGAAACCACCACCCTAGAACCTACAGGAGGAAAAGAGAAATTTTTTTTAAAAAAATTCACCATCCATCCATCAGCCTATAATAAATTCCAAAAAATGTTCTCAAAACACAACATAACTCTTGCACCTCAAAATAGGTTTAATATCAGAAATTTGTTAAAAGGCCCTCCCAAAAATTCAATTACTACAAAAAAAAAAAAAAAAAAAAAAAAAAACCACAGTAATCTATGAGATCAAATGTGAAACTTCCCTAAAATTTATATAGGAAAAACAAGAAGAAATATTAACATCAGAACTAAAGAACATATAAGAAACATTAAAAATGGTGAAACAGAAAAATCAGCAGTGGCTTTTCATTTTTTGAATACTAGACATGACATCAACTTGAAAACATCTCTAATAAAATACGTTAATCACCCCATAAACCTTTCCGTATGGGAAAAAATCTTCATTAACAAAAATCATTATAGTCATGAATTTTAAAACTCCACCACCGGACATCTTTGACAAGTATCGGGTTGTCTCATAAATTCGTTCAATTCTTGTTGCGAGTTTACGACAAAGAACGCCTGCACTGTATGCCCACATCACAACTAGGGCAACGAAGTTGCCTAATTATCTAGGGGTAATCTGTTTACATATGCAAGGTCATCGAAAGTAAACAAGGCAATGAACTTTTCAAAACAAACTTTATTTTGTGCAGTATGCACCATTATTATCAACAACATATCTCCATTTCTCAGGAAGCTTATCAATCCCATTTTTCCAAAATCTTGCAGTTTTCTGGTTGACGAACTCTTCCACGGCGAGTCTGCAATCCTCCAAGGAAGTAAGACGTTTGCCATTAAGGAAGTTTTGCAGGGATCGGAATAAATGACAGTCGGATGGGGCAATGTCTGGAGAATAAGGTGGGTGAGGTAACACATCCCAGTCGAAATCCCGTAATTTCTGACGAGTTACCATAGAAGTGTGTGGTTTGGCATTGTCTTGATGAAAGACGACTCCACCATTAGATGCTAATTCTGGCCTTTTCTCTCCTAGAGCAACCTTCAGACGATCCAACTGAGAACAGTATTTCTCTGAATTGATGGTCTCCCCAGTTGGAAGAAATTCATAATAAATAATTCCTTTCCAATCCCACCAAATGCGCAGCAGAATCTTCTCAGGATGAAGCCCTGGTTTAGGAATTGAGAGTGGTGGTTCCCCTTTCTTACGCCATGACTTTCTCTTTCGGATGTTGTTGTACACAATCCACTTTTCGTCTCCTGTAACCAGCTGTTTCAGAAAAGGGGCAGTTTCATTGCATCTTATTGATGTGTCACAGATGGAAACACGCTGAACTAAATTTTGTTCACTCAGTTCGTGCGGAACCCATACATCCCAAAGATTTATGTAACCAAGTTTCTTTAGGTGCCTGGCTACAGTTGCATGAGATAAGTTTAGCTCCTGACCTACCTCCCGAGTTGTTATTCTGGGGTTGTTCGTAATCATGTCCTTTATCCTTTCCTCATCTGTAACCACAGGTCGTCCAGAACGAGGTTTGTCTTTCACAGAGAAGTTCCCAGCTCGAAATCGAGTAAACCATTTTTAACATGTCGGATTTGTCACTGCATCTTCTCCGTAAACAGCACAAATTTTCCGTTGAGTTTGTGAGACGGTTTTACCTTTACTGTAATAAAACAGCATTAAATGTCGAAAATGTTCCTTCTTGCCTTCCATATTAACATTCACAAGTTACAACTCCACACTGTTGCATCCACAAACTCGTACTGAAGTTTGGTTACCAATTCTCACATAAGTTGACCTATTTACCTTTGGCCATGAGGTCGCTGTGGTTTGTGTTCATAGCATTCTTTTCAATTATTGTATTTGTACACAAACCCCATATTGTTAGGCAACTTCTTTGACGTAAAAGTAATGGGGGCATGCAGTGTTCTCAGGAGTTCTTAGTCGTAAACACGTAACAAGAATAGAACAAATTTATGAGAGAACCCGATACATCACGCCATCTATCGATGATACGGAGTAAGAGGAAACCACTACAATTTGCACTAGTCGAGTACCAGCTGATGATAAGAGCAAAAGCTCTTGAAACATGTCCTGTGAATAAACAGTGTGAGTGAAGCAATGTGTCAATATCTTCTCGATTCACTTTTGTGCTATTGTAAATAGAACTTATAAATTAACACAGAGTTGGATATTATCTATAAAGAGTAACCATGTAACAGCCAAATCATTATAAACAAGATGGAATGAATTTTAAACTGACCACTCATAAAAATTTACAGAAAGATCTCTCCTTGATTGTGCTACATGATGCATGTACACAAGTAGATTTGGCCTAAAAAATATATAACATTTGAAGTAAGAACATTTCAATATGCTGCAAAACAGTTAGTTGCTATAATATGTGCCATGATACAGCCTAGTGCTTGCTGCATGCATAATGGAAGCATTTATATGCTAAGGCATGTGAAAATTAACTTTAACTTTTGCGAAGATTATAAATGAACTTCTGTTAAAGCTGATGCAAGACTGCGCTGCACATTGAAACAGAAGCTCACTGCCTTTTTACTAGTTTGTACTCTATGTACAAGAGAGTGACTCTCGTGACAAGAGTGTGTACATAGAGTGTGACTATGTATTAACAAAAATCATCATAGAGTCATGAATTTTGAAACTTCACCACCGGACATCTTTGACAAGTACATCATGCCATCTATCGACGATACGGAGAAAGAGGAAACCACTACAATTTTGCACCAGTCGAGTTCCAGCTGATGATAAGAGCAAAAGCTCTTGAAACATGTCTTAAGTGAAGCAGTGTGTCAATATCTTCTCGATTCACTTTTGTGATAAGTTGTGCTTCACTGCCTATATGTTTCTTTAAATTTTATACTTTGAATCACAAGTTTGTTAAATTTCCAAACTATTTTTCCTTTCTTTACCTTAATTTTAATTAATTTAACAGCAAATTTAATGTCTATGTAGGTATGGAGTATCTCTGGCAACACATGATTTGTAGGGCATTAGTTTAAAATTCATCTATATTAAACACATCAATAATAACTTTTGAGCCAAGGAAGCACTGTTCTTTGCCAGTCACTCACATCACTGTCACTTACTGATTCTGAATCATCACTGACTTAATACCCTATGCTATATCTTTGCTTGAATCTATTAAGCTAACCATTGGAAATGGAGAAGTTCATGTCCAGTTTGCCTGCAATTTCTCGTGCTCTCCCTTGTATAACTGGTATGGTTAATGGTACCGAAGCATATCTATTGAATCTATTCAACAAGAATTTCTTCAACATTCTCATATTTATTGCTTCTTACTTTCTTTTGTTTACAACCACCACTTGCTGCACTGGTAACGCACCCCTAGTTTTTTTACTATTGTTTGTAGACTAAATGAGGGAATTCTTAGAGATTGAGCAAAATCGTATTGATTTAGGGTGGAATTTGGGTCATACCTCTGCTGAATTTGTAATTTCTCGCTTACAGAGAAACATTTATGCTTTGCCATTTTGTGTATGTACCACAATACTGCACAAAATTCAAAGGATGACTAGGGAAATACATTAAAAGTGACTCTTTAGGAAGTGTAGTTTCCTTTCACGAAAAGGTAGCGTAGGGTGGACCAGCTGGGTTTTCCAGGTAAAATATTTGAGCTACAATGCATGGTGATAGTCACACAAACTATAGGTATTTTCTCACAACACATTTTGAAAATTTGTATTAACCTGTATACAATATTTTTATTAATTTTTCATCCAAAAAACGGTGCTAATGTGCAATTTGGAAGCATTAAAGAGGATAAAATTATACAGTAATAATATGAAATGCACAACTTTACAGATAGAGCATAATAAACAGGATGTTATAACTGGGAGCATAAACATAGGATTTTGCTGTATTCATACAGTGGTACAATTTTTTTTCCCAAACATCTTTTCCTAAAATCCAGTTGTGGAGACTATTTATATGTAGGAATAATTAGGAAAGGAAATGTTTCAGGCCTAAGTTTAGGATACTTCCCTGGCATTTGCCAGTTATGAGGACTAAAGTAAACCTGGAAGAAACCTAAGTCAAAGAGGATGGTCTGCCAGGATACCTACAAGATCTGATTTATTCTTGTGGGACTATAATACGTTTACTAAACATTTGCTATCTCAAGTCCTTGAAACGTTTCATATAACTGAATGGTACCTTTTTTGGCTGCTGCAGACTTCTTTGGTTTGCCTTCCTCCCCTTCCTCAGCTTCGCCATCTTCCTCTCCAGGTCGTAGACGCTGACGCATCATTAAGGAGAAGTAGTTCATGAGTTTGTTGCGCCTATGAAATATTACTTGAGTGAAGCTAAATGACAATTGTGACATCAAAAAACAAATTTAATGGATCCCTTCAAATTTCGCAGTAGACTTGATTCCTTCCAGAGAATCATCAACTTTGGATATTAATAAAGGACTATGAGGTTAACACATTATCTTTGGAATTAGAGTTGTACATAAACTGTCAAACTAGATCTATGCACAAAATAATAAAAAGAAAAGAAAATTTACAATACCTATAAACAAAGGAAATCTAAAACATAATAATTATCCACTGGACACTGCCGTGGTTAATTTTACTTTCTTGGAAGCAAAAGCCCTTGTTTTAGAAATCCACCTAACAATCGGATGCACATTTATACAGATGTTCCTTTCATATCAGCAATGAAGGAGCTGGAGCTGGTGGAACCTGTAAATTCCTCACTTTCTACAACAAATACTGATGGTCAGATTAGAACTACACACAGCAATTACCCTTTTTTACTATTTTCAAGGGACCAGAGAAATGGTACTGTAAAAGGGGGGGGGGGGATAAGTTAACATTTCTCAAATACATTTCATCAATATTATAGATTGTTTTCTTTTTTACTCACTCCTAGTTATTTATCTAAAATATTCAAAGTGTAAACTAACCGTTGAAACTAGAGTGCTTTGCAATTCAACTTATTCACTGACTGGGAGAAAGTCAGTTCAGCATTGTGCAATATCTACATTCTTTTAATTTGCTTTTTTTCTTAAGTGTAATGTAGAATTACCTAATATGTAATAAGTACTCTTTCTCTGCATGAAACCTTTAAATTTTAACAATCGTCCAGTATAGAAATAACAATATGAATGGAAACAATTAACTTTTAAGTTTATTTCTTCAATATTTTTCACAGTTATTTGATGTGTTTCTATCACTTCCGCTAACATTCATTTCTGCAGGTACTATATCTTTACCTGTTTCAGGATTTACATCATCTTTCCTTACATTTTCTATTTGTTGCTCAATTACTTTTCTTTTCTACTGATTGTTCTGATTCAAAATTATCCCTTTCTGATTATAACTTTTCTAATTCTTTAATTAAATTCTATTGATTCCACACTCTAAATTATTTGTACATTGTCATTATGTTTCTACACTTTCCTACTTCTTCTTCTTCTACATAGTACTGCTTTGTTCTCTCTCATCTCAATCCCTAAACTATCTATCCTATTTCCTAAAACATCTATTTTACTTTCAAAAGTATTTCTAGTATCACTTATATCCCTCTTCACATTTTCTATGTTTCTTTTACATTCTTCTCTATCCATTTCTATCTTCTTTCCTAACTGTAATTTCTATTTTACTGATTCCTTTAAGCTCTGCTTCAATCCTACCATTTCTACTTTCCTACTTTTTGTATACTTTCAAATTTTCTTCTAATTCCCTTAAACCTAACTTCAATTCTACCGTTTCTACTTTCCCATTTTCTTCTAATTCCCTTCAACTTTACTACTTCTTCTTTCCTACTCTTTTCCAATACCCTTAAACATCAACACATTTGTCTTACCTTCCAAATTGTTCTTCGGCCTCCTCTGCTGAAAGAGCCTTATAACGCTGTATTGGCTGGAAGTTGTACCATTCTTGCAACGGAAATGCTTCAATAGCTCCATCAGAAGCATGTGTGAACACATAATATGATGCATTCTCTGCAACACCTCCTTCTCTGTTGCCTCGAAACCTGAAATAAAACATCTTATATATACAACAGAAAATTTTCAGATTGAAAAGATTTCCTATGAGTAAGGACTATGATACAATGAAGCAAGAAATAATATTTATCTTAATCTAAACTAATCCTCTTCAATTAAGGGTAGTACTAGAGAATTAGGGAGGTTAAAGCTCTATTTATGGCTTTGAAAAATATAGTGGCAGGAGTAAAAGGAAGAAATACTGCAACAGAAACCTTATTATGCTCTATTTCACTTTTGGAAAGGACCTATGCGAAGAAGTTTTTACTTGAGGTTTTACTTTTACCTTTATATATTAAAAGGCTTATTGAGTCATATTTCACTGTTTTTAATTGTGACATGAGTGAAGTTTTGTTTTAATAAAGTAGAACTCAGTAAGTCTTTTAATATGAAATTAGCTTCCCTTTTAACAAAATTTTTAATCATAACTATTTCTAGTAGATTTGTTTTTACTATAAAAAAACTCATAACTTCTACCGACTGATCATGAAACACCTGGGCTGTTAAACAGAGGTTTTGCCTGTTGTAAATAATATTGTGTAATTGGCATATACTGGATTTCCTTCTGAAAATGTGCTTTTCTGTTTTTTATTTTTTCCTCCTAAATAAGAAATAAACAATTTAAATATTTGATGGATAAAATAATGATTAATTTCCATCAATTTAAATATTATTTACTGCATCTTCCAGAAACAAAATATTCGGTATCATTTACTGAATTAAAGAATAATCAGCTATTTTCTCTAATTTTTTCAAAACAGGGAGGGTGGCATTCCACCTCCCCATTCTTAACTCAGGTCGGCATGTGTAAGGGTTTTGGCAAATTTGCATTTCTTTTATTAGCTACTCTGGATTTCTCTTGAACTCTCAATAATAAGTCAACATACGAGGAATCTGTATAGAAGAGCATTTCTAAAGCCCAGGCAGCATTAGCTGTTGATCAGGATATTATGAACAGTCCATTTATAAAATGTCACTGCATTATGTCCCAAAATGTCAAATATAATTCATTTGAAATAATTATTATCACCTTTACGGATTACTAAATGGATACAATGTGGATATCACTTATCAGGCATTATAATTGTTTCATTTTCTCACCTGTTTAAGATCTTTTCAAAACTTCTTTGGGATTTAGAGGACCTATAAATGTGTATTTTGACAAAATCTCAGTATCAAAGTTTAGGGCGAAATGCAATACTTATCCTACTTACTGTAAGAATGCAGGGAAGTAACAGTGGCAAACAAGTGAGGTGACACTACAGATTATCATCACAGGTCACTGGTGGTGTGCAGTCAAACTTTAATTCTCAACACACATAACTGATTAGGATGACTCAGTGCTTTCGTCTGTGGCCCGCATACAGGAGGTCTGCATTCAATTCCCATAGCCGGCCTACCTGACCCATGGATTTTATATGGGGTTTACCTGGGTCACCAGGTGAATGATGGGTAGGTTAATTACATCCCCCAAATTTACTGTCCCTCCATTTCATCTCCATTATCATTTTACAATTTCTCTCATCTGGTGGTCTCTTTCAGGATAGAAAGTGTCTACAGGTGCATCAGCATTGCATGGCAGGATAATATGCTTCTGGTAAATAATTCCTTCTCTGGTAGGACGGTCACTGGAAAGGCTGTTGGACTGTTTCAGGACCATGGTGGGTGGCATGCTGGCTGTACTAGCCTGCTGGGGAGTTTCCAACTGATCAATTGTAGGACCCTGTCCTCTGCACTGCTGTTACTCATGGGACAGCCATTCTGTTTCCTCTTTCCTCACCCTTCCTATCAGGAATGCCCCACTTAGAGCATACTGTCCTCCAGAGGAGAGTAAGTCTCTTGAGGCCTGAGACACAGGGGGGTTGGCGAAGGTTCCCACACGCTCCCTGGACAGGTTTATGACACCCCATGTCAGTACAGATACAGACCATTCAAAAACATTCTGACGGCTTCTACTTTTGTGAATGAATCTTCTCAGTTTTAGTGTACAGAGTGAATAGGGCGCATGCTATTTTTTTAATGGTTCTGCTCCTTGCGTAGCATGCGTTCTCTGCCACACACATTTGCTGTCCTTGTTCCACTGTGTAAGGCAGCACATACCTTTCAGGGACCTTCTTTGCGTTGCTGGACAGTAGGTACAATAGACCAAGACTGGAACTCTGTGCCGAGTCCCCTCCATAGAATAATCCAGTATATATACTTTTTGATAAGATTTGGCTCATTATAGATCTGTGTATCAATTAAGAATACATTTGGGCCATAATTTTAAATCAGTGAGAAGTCTTGCATTACCATTCACAAACTAAAATATTATAATGCAGTAAAATTTATTTGTTTGTCATGTACATGGTGAAATTCTAAAATCTGCCCACAAAGCTGTAAAAAGGTCTCCATTGCCATAAAGTTGTGTATTATTTTACTGGCAAACTTAAAAATTCGGATGTATGCATTTATATCTGAGAAGACTCTTTCTAATGGTGATAAACATGAAATGTATATTTCTCCCATATTTAGCAAATAAAATTAGTCAGCCCTGCATATAAAATACTAATATATTTGAAATACTTACTTTTTCCCAGTCTTGCCACCAACTTTCAATATCCATGGCTGGTCTTCTGGTCGGTATTTTCGACTGACAATTCCAAATTTCTTTCTGCGTGCTTCCTGTCTTGCATCACGTCCAAATTCACTTCCAGCTCCATATCTGATATAAGTTTCAACAAAGTGTTATTTTGCATTAAATTGCTTAACTATTTCAAAATAACAGATGAAATAAATGATATGATTATTACAGAGATTATTTCTATGGATTAAGAACCTAAAATATCAAGTAATAAGCTTAAAACATGTAAAAGTTGCAAACATCCTAGTCCTAAAACACTGTAACCAACTGGTTATTAAACATAGGAATTTTATTCTTCTGAATATCTTATCTATATTTGTAATATTTTTGTTACAAAGAGAAAAGTTCAATTAATATATTACCCTTTTTCTTTGCTACAATGTATCCTATATTTTAAAGCATCATCTGTAAGATGGTCATGTTTTAATGGTGAAAATTACTTCTCCATCAAATGATGAAAGTATCTCTGTCACTGCAATGAACAAAACAACTGGGAGATGTCATTATCAGTAGGAATCTTATGGAAATTAATTGTTCTTTCACACTGGCCGTGTGTAGGCTAAAGTATGGAAGGGTAGAGTCAGACTGAAAAATTCAATGCCATAGCCGGGATATGAACCACAGATCTTCTGGTCTCCGCACTGTTTAAATTAAATTGAATTAAATTAAATACGAGTCAGTTGGAGAATTTAATGTCATATTGGCACATTGGCCATAGTAGCTCAATGGATAGAGCGGCTGGATGGAGACCAGAAGATCGTGGTCAAATCTCGGCTATGGCATTGAATTTTTCAGCCTGACTCTACCCTACCATACTTTAGCCTACACACAGCCAGTGTGAAAGGACAATTCATTTCCATTAATTGACCTAATAGTGGCTAACTATAAAGCCCGGGCCTTAAAGTACTTACAGCATAGTAAGTTGCCATTAAGGTAGTTGTCTCATGTGTTTATGAGAACTCCTAAGTGGTTTACCGGGAAAAACATGAGTCAATTGGAGAATTTAATGTCATGCTGGCCATAGTAGCTCAATGGTTTAGAGCGGCTGGATGGAGACCAGAAGATCCATGGTTCCAATCCCGGCTAGGACATTGAATTTTTCAGTCTGATTCTACCCTTCCATACAGTAGGAATCTTGTTATTGAAATGTAATCAGGTTAATTATTTAATAATAATGATGAAAAAATAAAAATTATTTATTAACAAAGCTGTCAATTGCCAGAATCATATTAGCGCTACTAGTGAGCAGGAATTTCACTCTGCAGGTATTCCTTTGCATGCAGATATTTTTAGAAAGGCTTTCTGTTTGGATTCAGGGAGTTTCAAAACATAAGAAATCTCAGTATAGAATTTTTGGGTGGGATACAACACTTCCCATACTCAAAGTAAGTAGTAGAGAAAGTAAAGCTAGAGTGCTGGATAATATACGAGGGTCATTCAAGTCAATCCAGGAATTTCTTTAAAAACAAATAGAAGAAGTGTAGAAAGTGGATTTATTTTTCCACATAATCTCCAGCTGCAGTTATACACTTATCCCAGCATATGACTAATGCCTGAAATGCTTCACAGAACCATTGTAGGACATCATGCTTCACTTTATCATCAGTGTTGAAATGTTTTCATCCAAGTAATTCTTTCAGGGACCCAAACAGGTAGAAATCACTTGGCACTAAGTCAGGATTATAGGGGTGGGGTGGGGGTGGCAAGATCTCCCAGCCAAGTTCCATTGTTTGGAATGTGCATTGAGTGGTATGTTGTTGCATATTGTCTTGCAAAAAGAGAACATCCTTTGTGATCAAACCTGGTCGTTTCTTCCGTAAACTCTTAAGCACATCATGCAGAACACGACTGTAATACTGTTGATAGTGACACCATGGGGTAAAAAATTCTGAATGTTCTCAGGAATGACTACCATGGGCTGTGATCCCCCACGACAGGATCATCAGTGATCAAGATACGGCCATGTTTGAAGCACTTACACCAATCAAATTTCTTACTGCGACTGAGAGTCTCATCACTGTACTGAGTCAAGTCTTCCATAAATTTCAGCAGGTTTTATGGCCTTGTTCACTAAAAACTTCATCACAACACGTGTTCCATGTGGACGTTCACACTGTTGTCCACCATCTTGAATAACAGTCTATTCCAAAAGCACTGGAAATGAGCACCATCTACCAGTAAAAGGACACGGGTGCCACTGTCTACTACGTACAAAAAACTCCAGCCTATGCATCCACTAAAACCTTAAAAAAAAAAAAAAAAAAAAAAAAAAAAACCTTCAACGACCCTCATATAGCATAGAGACAATGCTCATCCATTGCCCATTGCACCACTCAGCTCTCCACTGGACTCACAATCCTATGAACATCATCTTACAGACATATCTGATTTTCCAAGGTGTGGGAACCACCATCCTGTTGAGTGCAACCTAATCCTCCCTCATGGGAAAAGCTCAAATATTTGGCCCAATGTATGTCTCGTAATATCAGGAGTACAAGTACTACTAGTACGCAAGCTCTGCACTACTCAATTGAAGAGATCAGACCCTACAGAACTAAAGTATATAAAATGTCAACTGCCCTAAGCTTAATCAATTCAAAATAAAAAACAAAGCATAGCTGTTGAAGACTTCAATAGGCATTTAAAATTATTGGGGAATATTGAAAACTAATAGAACAGGAAAATCCATAAAAGAATTTATATTTGATAAAAGTTACACTGCTCATATGTTTACCACACAGGAACTGGTTGGTTAGGGTAGCCTCTTGTAGAACAATTTCTGGCACATTGACAGTGCTACTCATCATTAACAAATAAAATATAACCACCAGTGAACAAGTAATAAACTCAGTCAAGAAATTAAAGAGGGATTTAGAAGAAAAGAAGATACCTTAGTGGTATTTGATGATCTGAAATATGACACTATATGGAGATGTAATCTTATCAAGAAGCTACAACAGACAGGAATTAAGGATAATATGCTTCACTGGATAGCAGATTGCGCAATTTCTTATGGTTCAATATTACCAAGATTCAAAAAACCTAACTAGGTTTACCACCCTATTTAATATCTATGTAAATGATCCTTTTTTTTTAATTTATGTCCTCCAATGTTAAGTCATATCAGACATTAAATGAAATGGGTGAAATGATGCTCAGATGAGTCCGGGGTCCATGGAGCTTAGAGTTACCTGACATTCATCTTTCAGGATAAGGGAAAACCCCGTAAAAACCTTATCCAGGTAACTCATCCTGACCAAGATTCGAACTTGGGACCTCTTGAACATGCAGACATGCTACCATCTACGCTACCAAGACGGGCATGTAAATGATCTGCCCAAACAGTTCCAACAAACAGGCATTAACACTGCACTGTATACAGATGACTTGGGAGCAACTCAAATCAGACAAACTTGAAATTCTAAAGACAAATGTTCAAAATACTCTGAATACACTTAAGCAATGATGTTCTAAAAACTTCAAGGGTGAACAATGCAAAAAGTAACTTTCAGCTCTTTCCCTGAAAAAGAAAACCCAATATCACTTTAAGTTATGATAATACACAATTAACCAGAACATAAAATTCTTGATATCTTGGGTCTCGAGCCAAATGTCTGAACTGGGTGCCTCAAAGTGGTGAGAGGGTTTTTGCTAAATGCCCAAACAACTTTGGTTCACATCCATGTTTGATTCATAAACATTTACCTTCCTGAACACAAGTCTGATGAATATTGTCACCCAATTATCGGAAAGCACAACCAACGACAGCTGAGTAAGGGACCAGAGGCATCCGAGCCACACCCTCCCATTAATCTCAGTCACTAACTGAGGGGATGATTAGGGGAGTGTCACTTGTCGCTGGCCGCCTCTTTCCCCCCTTCCACTACCATCTGGAACCTTCGCGGTGATTCACTGAAACCAGAGACTTCTAGAAAACAGTGATATTCCTATAAAAAGGGGCTGCAATGAGTGAGCAGTCAGTCAGTTCTCGGCGAACAGCTGTGAGGAGCGCCCAGTGAGGGGACGGACTGCGTACGTGCGTCGGAGGAGTTTACGTAATCGCGAGTGCAAGTGGAACTTTAACGGACGAACTGGTGAATCGTAATTGTGTGCATTACGTAATTCTGTGTAATTGGCAAGTGTTCAACTGTAAGTCGGTGGAAATAAAGAACATTTTTGAGTGGTGCAATTGGACTTTTCATTTCACGAACCCACAAAGTCACAATATCTAGTGCAGGACGGAGAGCAACGAAGCACAGGGTGTGACCATAAGTCCCAGCCCCTAGTATCATGTAGGATTGTGTACATATCCACTGATAATGGTCAGTCCAAGGCAGGGGCCATTTCATCATCTGATGTACTCCTGAAAGCAATTGAGTCCCTCTACCTTTACATTAAGAGGTGAGACCCTGAGGAGAGCAAGGACCAGGCCAGGACTCTCACCTAGGTGGCACCCAGGAAGTGAGCATACTATTGGAGATATCTGCAATGTCGGAGGACATTGTTGGTATGGCAATAACAAAAACAAATAAAACTACAAAGAGCAATGGAAAAGTAGTAGTCAAGTCCCGTGAACCTCGCTACTTGGTCATTAATAGAACAGAGGGAGGCCATAAGTTTAATTCAGTAAACTCATTTACTATCCAGAAGGGTTTGGATAATATTGCTGGTCCTGTTAAATCATGTATATGGTCTCGCAATGGCATGCTCCTTGTTGAAGCTGTTTCAGCGACACAAGCTGCAAGAATTATGAAAGCCAATATGCTTACTGGTTATCCGGTGTGTGTTGAAATGTATAGGACTCTGAACTACTCACATGATGTTGTAAAGACAATTGTTGTATGTCCAATGAGCAGACTCAGGAAAATTTTGTGGAACAAGGTGTAACCCATGTATATCGAGTTCAACGAAAACGAGGTGAACTGGTGCCCACTCGCAACCTGTTTTACCTTTGATCGGGTAGATCTGCCACAAAGAATTAAGGTAAGGTATGAAGCTACTGAAGTGAGGCCGTATATACCCAATCCACTGAGATGCTATAAATGCTAGTGCTTTGGCCACACGAGTGATTCTTGTAATGGAGTGGCTACCTGCATTGACTGTGGGGAAGCCAAGTATGATGATGCATGTACTTCACCTGAGACATGTGTCAATTGCAGAGGTTCATCAAACTCCAGAGAATGTCAAAGTATAAACTTGAAAGAAGCATAGAGACAGTGAAGCACAACTTAGCACAAAAGTGAATTGAGAAGATATTGACACACTGCTTAACTCACACTGTTTTTTCACAGGACATGTTTCAAAATCAAGATCAAGATATAAGAGCTAAAGCTCTTGAAACATGTCCTGTGAAAAAAACTGTGTGAGTGAAGCAGTGTGTCAATATCTTCTCGATTCACATTTGTGTCCAGAGAATGTCCCTGTTTAATGGAGGAAAAGGCGATTCAAGATATCTGGGTAAGAGAGAAAGTGTCATTCTTGGAAACCCGGAAGCTCTTGCAGATTTATCAGCAGTCTGTCTCTAGGTCGAGTACTTATAGTGCAGTTACAGCTAAGCTGGTACCTAGAAATGAAATCGCAACACAAACTAGGAACTTAAACAGGGCCGTAATTATGGAAAGATCAATTACACCAAGATCACAGTCAAAGCAACAGACACCTACATGTACAACATAGAATGTTTTACACAGAAAATGAAGCTATTTACAGTGGAGTAACAAACACTATACAAATAAAAATATTTAGTAAATATTTGTATAGAATGTTTTGCCGAACTCTACACTGAAAGCATCTACTTCAAAAACAACATGTGAACCAGTAATATATAATGTATCACCAAGAAAATTTAGGACTACATATGAAAGAACTGACTTTTTTAAGACAATAACAAGACCAGTAAAAAGACAGTAAGCCAGCATAGAAGTCTACAACCATCTCCTCCAAGAGGAGGATATGGAACAGGAAGGTCCTGCCCTTACTGCCAAAATGACAGTGAAAAAAAGGTAGGATAAACCTGCTGAAAAAGTGTTAACCCAACACCCAAGAAAAAGGACAAATTGATTTGACCACAGCTGAAATTAAATTATAGAATTTAGTGAAAAGAATGGTTTTCTATGCCCTTTGGCCTTTTATTTATACTTTTTATTGGTTTGTTAATTATGCACATTTATTCTATTTGCAATTTTATTTTGATGTTTTAATTTATAGTTTAGCTTATCTCTGGCTTTTGCCATGATTTAGTTTTTTAAATGACTGTGTAGTTGAGCTCCCTTATATGATAATCATCATCATCATCATCATCATCATCGATATCTTGGAATTTTGTTTGACAAAAAATTAACTTGAAAAAACATGAAGAAAAAATTAAACATAAAGCACCCAACCATTTTAAGATTAAAAAGACTTATTAGAGAAACTAAATGGGACTGTACAAAATCTACACTAAACACGGGTCTTTCCAACTTTTTTGTCAAACAAATTATAGGAACAATAGTAACACCACTGACTTTTTTGATTAATAGATGAATCTCAGATAAGCTATTTCCTGAATGCTTAAAACTATCTTAAGTTATTCCTATATATAAAAGGGGGGATAAAAACACAGTGGACAGCTATCGACCAATCAGTCTTGTTCCAATTTTTTCTAAAATTATTGAGTCACTCATGTATAAACAGATGCTAAGATGGTTTGATCAGTACTCTATTATTACTACCAAGCAATTTGGTTTCCAGAAAAATAAATCTACAACATTGGCAATAGAGTATCTAACAAAAGAAATAATAACTGCTTTGGAAAACAAAGAAAATATGTCCATAGTATTGTGTCATCTCACTAAAGCTTTTGACTGTATATCACATAAACAACTCTTATGTAAACTGGAGCACTATGGGATTAGAGGTGAAAACACAAAGCTAATAAAGTCCTACTTAAATAACAGACGGCAAATGGTTGCTACTGCAAACAAATGTTCAGAGGTGCGGAAAATAATCAATGGAGTCCCTCAAGGGTCTATCTTAGGTCCGTTTCTTTTTATTTTATTAATCATTGGCATATAATTTGCTATGTACGCTGATGATACAACTTTAATAACATCGCACTCAGATCATAATCAATTAAAACTTTTAGAACTACATAACTTTAATACTACCAAGAACTGGTTTACTGCTAATAAGTTAATGTTAAACGAACAGAAAACTCAGCATTTTACATTTAGTTTGTCAGATATGAGGGTAAATGAATTGTCATTTGTTAAACTCTTGGGTTTCTGCCTAGATTCAAAACTTGATTTGATTTGATTTATTGATTCATCCATTAAAACATGTACATGTTATAGGACACGTCAAATTAAAAACTAAGAACTAAAAACTAAAAACTAAGTACAATATTTATAATTAAGGTAGCTAACTAAATATTTACAAATTTAAACATTCATCCACGCTGTAGAAGCTATTGGCTCTAAGGAAGTTTAATAACAATTTCTTAAATTGATGTTGTGATTCAATCTTTTTTATAGATTCAGGTAGCTTATTGTAAAGATGTAAGCCAGCATATGTGAAACTATTTTCATATATCTTTGTTTTGTGTGACTTCACAAATAAATTATTCTTTGTTCTAGTGTTGTGTATATGAATTTCAGAATTTGTTTTGAATAAACTTAGGCTTGCTTTCATATGTACAAGAGTTTCATATATGTATATACTTGGCAGTGGTAAGATACCTAATTTACTGAAGTATGGCTTACAACTAGTTGTGCTTGAGACATCTGCTATGATTCTGATTATTTTCTTTTGGTATCTGAATACTTTTATACTGTCTTTAGAATTTCCCCAAAAAATTATACCATATGCCAACAAACTGTGTATATATGAAAAGTACACTATTCTCCGAACTTTCAAGCTTGTCATGCCTGTAATCGCCCTCATTAAGAAACACATTTTACTAAGCTTTTTCGTCAATGCCTCTATGTGAGTTTCCCAATTTAAATTTTCATCTAGTATTAGTCCCAGAAATTTGATAGTTTGTACGTAATGTATTTGGTCTTGTCCCAGCATTAATTTTGGATACAATTGACTTCCACTCATTTTATTATAGAAGCTTAGGGCTGCTGTTTTCTCCTTACTCAATATTAACATATTGGCACTAAACCATTTTTGAATATATTTTAGATTATTTTCAATATGTACATCTGCCCCTTCCTTATTCACCCCTTTGATAAAAATATTTGTATCATCTGCAAAAAGTGTAACATTTATATTGGTTCTGTTTTCTACATTATCTGCCAAATCATTAATGTACACTATAAATAAAAGAGGTCCAAGCACCGAACCTTTAGGGACCCCATATTTCATTATAGCGCTACTTGAAATCTGAGTTTCGCTATCAAAATACTCTATTTCCACCGATTGCTCTCTATTCTCCAGATAAGATCTGAACCAATCTAAAGCTAACCCCCTTATGCCATATGAGGATAATTTTTCTAATAAAAGTTTGTGATCAACCAGGTCAAATGCCTTTGTAAGATCTAAAAAAATGCCTATCCCTAGTTGTTTACTATCTACTATCTTGGATGGAAAAAGCAAGTTGAAAATGTGTGCACTAAATTATCCAGAGTAATCTTTACTTTTAGGAAGCTAGATACTCTCAGACAGGTATACTTTGCATTATTTGAGACACACATAAACTATGGAATACATTTATGGGGACATTCTTCCAAGGTTCATAAGATTCTTCTATTGCAGAAAAAGGCACTACGAATACTTTTAAATAAAAATAGCAAAGAACCACTATTTATTAAATTTAAGATTATGACAGTGTACAGTCTATTTATATACAGATCATTAATTTATATCAGAACAAATATTAAACAATATTCTCTCAGGACTGATCACCATAATTTCAACACAAGAAATAAGCATAAATTAGACTATCCAAGATGCAGATTAGCTCTTAGTGCAAATACTTGTTTTTATAATGGTATTAACATGTTCAACAAACTACCTGAGGCAGCAAGAGTTGTCCCAATTAATAATTATGTATTCACAACTGGCTATTAAAAAGGCCATTTTATTCAATTAATGAATTTATGGATAGTACTGTTGACATTACTCTGTAATTTAAATTTATGTAATCTGTAGCCACATAGGTAATTATTGTTTTATATATTTTAGTATTGTAATTATGACGATGTCATTTCTGGATGTATTCTGGTCTCTGACAAATAAAGATTATTAGTATTATTATTATTATTATTATTACACACTTGTGTTCAAATTTGCTCTCTTAACTCTGTAGAGAGCACTTAAGTGACATAGCACCTTACACTGAGTACTTACTTTGGCATTTCTTCTTCAGTGCCTCGAAACTCCTTCATGTTGTTCTCCCGCTCCATTTTCACTTGGGACCATTTGGTGAAGTCAACATTAACTGAAGAAGTAAACCTCATTACTTGATATTTTTTCTTTGTATTTCTGAAAACATTAGAATAAAGTATGTTCACCGTCTTCATTAAACTAGAAAAAAATCTTTCATACAATTTTAAGATTCCAAACTCCGGCATTGCAGAACTAAATTTCAACACAAATGATGCAAACAGGATTTCAGCATTTGAACTCACTCATTTCTTTAGTTGAAAAAATAGTGCCTATCATTCAAATGTAATTAATGCACGTAAAAGCATTACAAGTTATTGCACGATATTACTTGACTGAGCATTGAGGCATATTGACCTTCAGGTGACCAGCACTGTGATTGTCTCTTATCAGGTATTACTGGTTGATTAGAAGAGTGAAATATTAGTAAGTGGATATACAATAAGTTACCAAACACAAATAGAGTGATTGGAAGCTGCATGTCGATACAATATGATTTCTGGCGCCTGCTGATGTATGACACATTGCTGTCCAGAAGACATGATTATATCGGAACAGAGTATACATACACTGGACTCACCGTGTATGTATTTGTATTTGTATTTGTGTTTGCATTTATTTCATCCTTTGGAACATACATATGTTATAGGACACGTCAGTTCAAGATACAAAGATAAATATAAAAAGTTACATAAGACTAAAAACTGTAACAGATACAGGATCCAACAAAAGTCTAAAGTATAGAAAGCAAATAAATATAAACTATATAAAGACCATAGAGAAATGCTATATAAAAGTAATTGTTCGCAAATGTGGAGTTTACTCTAATTCATGATTTAATTCAATTTAAATCAATTTAATTCAATTTATTTACGTCATAGTATAAAAATTACATTAATGTCCACTGTCATTATTTACAATCACTTAAAACTATAATATTTAAAAACTCTTTTACAGAATAAAAGGAATGTTGCAGTAAAAAGAGTTTTGCTCCCTTTTTAAAATGTAAAAGGCTCTTCATTTGTTTAATATTGTCTGGTAGCCTGTTGTATAATCTTATACCTTTATTGATAGCACTAGACCTGAAGATTTCCATTCTACAACTTTGAATGTGAAAGTCATCTTTCTGACATGTATTGTATTTGTGAATATTGGCATTTTTGTAATTTTGTATTTATAGTTTATTTTGTTTTACATGGATCACTAATTCCAAAATATACATACATGCTAGAGGTAATATTTGATGTTTTTTGAATAATGGCCAGCAAGATGTTCTGTTATCCACCCCACTTAGTATCCTTATCGCTCCTTTTTGAAGTTTAAAGACTCTATCTGCCTTTTCCCCCCAGAACACTATCCCATATTGTAACTGACTGTGAAAGTAACCATAATATATATTTCTCAATGCTGCTAAATTTATTAAGCTTTTCAAATGTTTAAGCAAATAACAAATGGAACTCAGTTTATTTATTAAATGTTGAATATGTGTGGTCCATTTCATGTTCTCATTTATATGTAATCCCAAAAATTTTGTTTCATTATTGTAGCTAATGGCTGTTTTATCAAATACTATTGGAGGTTTGACCACATTTCTATTTTGGCAAGTATGAAATGAAATGGCAATAGTCTTATCCTTATTTATAATTAGTTCATTCGTCTGAAACCATGTGTGCAGTTTACATAGAGTATCATTGAGTTTGGTATGTACGTTTTCTTGATTGTTTCCTTTTATTAGGATGTTAGTGTCATCTGCAAATAAAATCACATCTGTGGAATTAATGGCAGTTGGCAAATCATTTATGTACAACGAAAATAACAAGGGGCCCAGAACTGATCCTTGTGGAACTCCTCGCCTAACTTCTCTCACTTTGGACTGAACTGTATTTAATATTCCTTTATTTTCAAACTGAAGTTCTACAAACTGTTTTCTATCGCTTAAATAGGATTTAACCCAATTATTCATAATACCCCTAAAACCATATTTATTTAATTTCCTGAGTAGTATTTCATGATCTAAAACATTGTATGCTTTCGTTAAGTCTAAAAATAAACCCACAACTACTAATTTTTTATCAATAGCTTCTTGAATTTCATTTATTAAACTGTCCATGGCTGTTATGGTAGATCTGTTTTTTCTAAATCCGTTTTGGGCCTCTGAAAGAATATTGTATTTTGAGATGAATGATATTCTATTATGAACCAGTTTTTCAAATATTTTAGAAAATGATGATACGATTGATATTGGTCTGTAATTTTCTCTTTTATTCTTCTCCCCTTTTTTATAAAGTGGCTTAACTTTTAATACTTTTAACTTATCTGGAAATACACCCGATTGCAATGATGCATTATAGAGACTGACTAGTGGCTTAGCTATTTGATGTATAACTTTTTTTAATGATAACATCTGGTACTTCATCAACTCCAGATGAATATTTGGCCTTCATACCCTGGACTACACCTTTTAACTCCAATTCCGTAACAGGCAATATAAAAATTGATTAACTGCATTGCTTTATGTTGTCACCATTCTCCTGACACCCTATATGGTTAATATTTTGAGCTACTAAGTTTTCTGCAATGTCTGTGAAATAAGCATTAAAAGACTCTGCAATATCCTCTGGATTTGTGATATTATTATTATTATTATTATTATTATTATTATTATTATTATTATTATTATTATTATTATTATTATGGATATTTAATTCATTAATATTGATTTTTGGGGCAGATTTTCCAGTTTCTTGGTTAACTAATGTCCAAAGGGCCTTTGTTTTATTGTTAGAGTTTAGTATGAATCTTTCATTTTCCCTTCTTATGGCTTCAGTTATAATGGTTTTATAGATCTTTCGGTACCTATTGATATACTCTTTGGTCTCATTATTTACCTGTCCATGTTTTTCTAGCCTGGACAAAAACTGTAGCCTATTGCTGGATGCAATTATTCCCTTTGTTATCCACCCTTTCTTTTTTTGTGATTTAAAGCATTTGTTTTCTAAAGGAAAAGCTATATCAAACCAATACAGAAATGTGTTTAGGAAGTTCTCAAATTTTAAGTTAACATCAATTTCATCAAAGACATTACCCCATGTTTCCTTTTCCAATGAAGTATTTAAACAGTACAATATTATTTTTACTAAAGATTCTTTTAGAAATAGTAATGGGTCTATCCATTCTTTTAGATACTCGAGTTTTAATTTGTAGTATTTGTTTCCAGTGATCAGAAAAACCTAGATCTGTGACAGTAGCTTGCTGTTCAAATTTTGCTTTGTTAATAATTATTACGTCCAGTAACGAGGTTGATCTAGTGGTCGAGTTTACTGTGTTAGTCAAGTTATAACTAGCGATCAAATCTTTAAGCTTGCTTAGTTTAGTAGTTTCACACATAAAATTTATATTCCAGTCACCACATAATATTACAGTTCTGGTTTTCTGTATTAAACCATGAAGCATTGTGTCCAACTTAGATAAAAATGTTTCAAAATGACTATCAGGGTATCTAAATATACAAACAATAACTATATTATGATTACTGATTTCTATTACAGACATCTCAAATTGTTTGTCTTCTTTTAAGTTATTAAATTTAGTTATATTTCTAGTTTTCAAATGCGATTTAACATATACATGATATGCAATAAGCTGAGGTAAACATCTCTGTGTTGCAAATTTTTTTCCGATATGCTTTCTCGCTTTGCCATGTAGTGACTGGATAAGTACTGAAACAACAAATGATACTTAGAAATGTTTTATTTATCCCACTTTCTCAAAGTATTCGCCCTGACATTATATGAAGTGTTAGATCTTCTAGAACTTTTCAGGAATAATTCACATCACTAAGTTTCCTGCACTAGAGATAATTCCTCCTTATGTGCTGCAACTATTTCTTTGAGGCTAGAAAATAGGTGGCCTTGAGGTTGGTTCTTCATGGAAGAGAACAGAAAGATACCTCTTGATGCCAGATCAGGTGGATTATACAATGGATGTGACAATTTTGTCACACTTCCTTGTTGAAACTTCATTGTTATGTTAGTAGTGTGAGCTTATGCATTGTCACAGTACAACAAAATGGCCCTTAGTGCTGTCTTTCAATGCTACTATTGGAGGACTGATGTTTTGTTTCTGGATCAAACTCTGCAGCATTTCTTGCCATTCCATTCTATGCACCACACATAACCATGAAACCACAATTTCACCCATAAAAATGGTTTTGAAGGATGTTGTAAACACACAGCCAACTCATTGTTGATGTCAACTTATTGTCCCGATAGATTGGTCTTGGATCTTTCCAGATTACTGTTTCGATAGAGGTGACATTTTTCCCAGTCACACAGCTGTTGCTCTGTCACTAACACCAGATTCAAGAAGTTCCCAGAATTGATTTTCTCTTAAATGTATATGCAAGTAAAGGATGTTTTTATTAGGTGTTAGTAACTTCCATTCACTACACTTGATATGAATTTTCATAATAATAACTGTTGACTTTGCATGACAACCAGTTTTTGCTGTTTGTGCATATTTATCACACTTCATAATGTCAGCAACAGAGCAATGTTCAAACACAAATTTACCTCACAGATGCTGAGAATATTAGAATAAGCATTCAAACCAGCAATCAAGAAAAACTCAGTTTATCAATAGCATAACGTTTCAGTCAAGAAGCTTAGTATCACAGAGCAGCCATCCATCAAAACTGTGACAAATGCTATAGGCATTAAGTGTGTACCTGTTGTTAAGGAATGGCCAAAGAAATAGCACAAAGAAGATATCAGCACAGGTTGGAATTTCAGTTCAACATGTTTACACAGTAATTACATAGAAAATGAAGCTAGTTACAGTGAAACAATAAGTATTATACAAATATAACTATTTGTAACAAAAAACTTCACTTATCTTAAGAAAACTGATGTCAATTTTTCTTATTAGTTGAAATAGCTGAAATTGAAATCGATTTCACGAACCCTTGTTCGTCAGTCAAAAACACATTCATCGTTAATTCAACTAATAAAAAAAATTGAAATCATTTTTCTTAAGATAAGTGAAGTTTTTTGTTACAAATAGTTATATTTGTATAATGTTTACTCAATTCTTCAAATCATTTTATCATCATTGCATATCTCAAAAGTTGGTTCCAAAAATGCTATTTCCTGATAACAAAGAAACAAGGATAATTCTTTCTGGCAATTCTTTCTGTTCAGTATGGCAATGAAGATTTTGGATTTCTGAACAAAATAATTGATGAGTAGAAGCTTGGTGCTATCTGTATGACCCAGCACCTAAACAATAATTATATACATGAAACCCAAAACACTATACTAAATATACTCACGCTATACTCCCTGTACATATACAAAACAATAATATACCTAAAAAATAAAAATTCCACCACAGAAACAAATCAACAAATTCATGACCATAACACACGAAGAAAAAATAATTACCATATATAGGCACATGCATTACAACTATACAATATGAAACCTACAGCAGCGGCAACCAAACTTTACAATAAATTACCTGAATATTGTAACTTTATGGGTTCGTAGAATTAAAAGTCCAATTTGCCGAAATTCTAAATGTTCTTTATTTCTGTAGCAATACACTGTTCAATTCTCACGTAACAACATTAAATCACATATACAACACAATCTTCCACGGTCGATGACAATAACAAACAGCGTTCAGTTTACATCAGCTCTCATCACAACACTCTCAGCTGTTCTCTGCTTACCTCTCCCGCGACTGTTTTACAACTGTTCACGACACTTTACTACTACTCCTCTTGGTGAGTCGTTGCTCCCTTAAATACCTCACTGATAATTTTGAGAGATTTCTGGACCAAACAGGAATCGAATGTTCTATCACCTTCCAGAAGCATAACCCTATCTGTGCCAACAGGTCTTTTATCTGGCGCTATCTTTATTTGTTCTGGCATACTCATTATCTCCAGGCTCTTTGTGTACATAAGCAGCGCTATCGCAATTGGGTTCGCGACAATATATTAAAAATATAAAAGAAATAAACTGATTTAAAAGGGAACTAAAAGAGTTCTGCATAACATCTTCTTTCTATTCGCTTGAGGAATATCTAAATAGATAGTAATAATTATTGTTGTAGAATGGTGTGAAACTAAAATGTTACTATGTAACTATCATATGTAAAGTTGTTGTTTTCTAATGCCTTGCATCTGACAATGAAGCCATTAACATTTGTGCTTTCCAATACTTTTGAACTGTAGTTTCTTCTGATCTTAATGCTTCACAGGTCTTCAAGTGGTCTTCATTCATTTCTTCTGGATCATTACATAGGACACATATTGGTGAAGCTGAGATACCTATTCTGTAGAGATGACTTGCCAGACAGTCGTGATTTGTCAATAGTCTGAAGGCTGCAACTGCTGTTTTCCTTGGTCTCTGGGGGATTATATCTGTGTTGGAAAGTAGTGTGATCCATTTTTTGTCTTTGGCATTTGTTTCTATTTCTTGTAGGTATGAGTCAGAAAATTCTGTAGTGATCAAGTGTTTTATTGTGGAATATGAGAAATTAAATTTAGACTTTTGCTTTATTGTTGTGCCTTTCTTTGCAAGTATATCTACAGTTTCATTCCCCATGAAGCCAAGGTGTGCTGGAATCCATTGGAGATGGACAATCTTATTAACTTTTTGCAGTTGTGTTAACATTTTGTAGCATTCTCTAATTTTTGTTGACTTCTTTGTAGCATTTGAACATATTCCTTGAATTGCAGCTTTAGAATCTGAGAGAATTACTGCCTTGTTAAATTTATTTAAGGGAAGATTTAGTAATTGTCGGAGAGCAATATGTATAGCCTCTATTTCTCCGTCATAATTTGTTGTGTCTCTGCCAACAGAATGATAAAAATGGAACTGGATCTAGCAATAGAACAACTACAGAACAAAAAATCTCCAGGACTTGACAATATCCACCCAGAGTTTATTAAACACCTTGGCAGGAAAGGAAAAGAAATCCTACTGAAATTGTATAACACATCTTGGAAAACAACTGTACCCTCCAACTGGGAAAAAGCCATTATCATCCCGATTTTAAAGAAAAATAAACCTTCAAACAATATTAATAGTTTCAACCAATATCTTTAACCAGCATTATTGCAAAAGTGATGGAAAGAATGGTAGCATCTAGACTTAACTGGTTCCTAGAATACTATAAACTAATTAAGAGGTCACAAACAGGCTTCAGACAGAATCATAGTACAAGTGAAAATGTACTTCTTCTAAGCCAGGACATCAAGGAAGCTTTCAATAGAAAGGATGACACCCTAGCAGTATTCATTGATTTTCAATCAGCATATGACTCAGTCTGGAGAAACAAATTAATTGAGAAGTTGCAATCAATAGGTGTGAAAAGTAACATGCTTAAATGGATAACTGAGTTTATCTCACAAAGATTTTGCGC